>PQWD01006563.1:0-227805 GCA_019425675.1 Leucinodes orbonalis
GAGGATGTTGGTCTGATCGTGTGCCGTTAATACCGAGGTTGCGTCGAGCCAATGTCGGTGCATTGATCGTACATCATGCGTCGTCAGCTTCATGGTGCGGTTCATGTTTCGCGGATGTCGGAGATCGTTGTGGCGAAACGTATCTTTTATTCTTGAACTGCAGGAGGGTAAACGTAAGCGTGGTGGCCAGATCCTTAGTACAAAGACGTTCAGAAGCGCCATATGAGAGATGCAAGATTGAGCCCTCGAAGTGGGAAGATTTGCAGCGCATACGCCTGAATGGCGTCGGTTGTTCAGCAGGCAGTTCGGCATCAGCTTGTTCAGATCCAGACTTTACGCTGATCTGATGCTAAGCGCGACGAATTAAAAGCCCGAACACCGTGACCATTCAGTATATTATGTCAATGGTTTAGCTCACGTGTGGGACAATGTGCTCGTGAGTTTACTGCAAAATCGGCTACATTAGCCATTCTTCAAGCGCATGTGCCGCCGTACTGTTTAGGAGTCAAGTGGTCGCCATTGACCGAAAACCGGTCGGATCGTTATTCATTCATTTCTTAACTAGCTCATTTCTGAACTAAAATGTAGGTAAGTTAATCAATTTTACTTGCTTGGCAATCAATAATATTACTTTTAGTGTAGCCATAAGTGCTTTAAAAACCAAAGCCAAATCTGAATAAACCTGAATAATTTTTATTTCTATGGAAAATAATACTTAAAAAATGTTTATATGGAAGTAATGATGAACACAACACTTAGAAAATTGCCATCTCAACTATATCGCGTACCTTTAATATTACCCGTTATATTTGTAAACATCAATTATTATTCAATTGTTAACACCGTCACTTGAAAGGTACAAATTTAAGCACGAGCAACACATGATGTAACATTTTGAATGCAAAATTCTGGACCAACCAACGCGATGTTAATGCGGTGTGATATGACCATAGATAATACAGATAAAGATAGGACGAATTGATCAGACGTCTCTTGGATATACGTAACATCGAAGGGGGTACTAAATAAACGAAAATAGATTGCTTGATGTGTTTTAATTTTGAAATTAGTGTTATTAATATTTTATTATTACAATAAAAACATTGAATCACATTATTTTAAAAGTCAATACCTTCAAAATAAAGTCCCATTATAAACCAAAGGAACCTTCAAATGAAAATGATATGTATTTTCGATACACAGCTTCATTTATAATCAGTAGTATACATAACAATTTTTGTAGCGTAGTTTCGTTAATAAAAAAAAAAATGATACAAAATACTGTCTAGCGAGTGTTCACACTTTACCTACGTAAATCAGTAAATTTATAATGGGATAAAAGAACCGTAAACAACTAGAATACTGTTATCAATTGTAAGAAGGCCCCGATTTATTAACGCTTCGTTATATCGATAACTTTTCATGCATACACTTAAGTGCTTTCGATCATAATTGCAAAAATATTGGTACTTAATTTCTTAATAATTTTCTTACTTTTCAGCTTTACTAATAAATTTTCCTTGGCGCCGAATATAAAGTTTCTTACCATTTGTGTGATTAAAGCAAAACTGAATATTCCCGTTATCACCCGGTACATGACCTGGCTCTCAATTCTACGAATTTACTTGACATAACGATATATATGTATTTTACAATACAACTGTTCTGGTGTTCCGGTTAGTGTTGCCACCTGAGTTTTAGAAAAAGTTTTTGGGACGTCCAAAAGGGCTAGATTGAGCGTGAAAAGATTTTCTGTCCTAAAAATGCTGAAAAAATTATGTCGTAAAGCCGTTTTTTTAGCTCGTCTAAAATAAAGGTCATCATGACCGATGACATAGCAAAAAAGTAAATATTTGTTAGCATGGCAAAAACTTCATATTTGCTAACATTTTCAAGTTTTACAGTGAAAAATAAAGATTGCTCTTTTCAGGCTAAATCATCAATCATTAAAAAAGGAGTTCGCCTAAACTAAAAAGTGCTAGATCTAGCTACAAAAGGGCTAAGGTGGCAACACTGGTTCCGGTACAACTTTAATGTTTATAATTAAACATGGTAATTATGTAGTACTATGAATTACGTAATGGTGTTACCAATTAAAATGTGCAAATAAGTAAGATTTTTTGCAATGTAAAAGACAAGATGGCGCTACGTTGGTAGCCTTATACTGATTGGTCACTTTTTGTTTGTAATGACATTACAAAATGTCACGTTAGCAACCAATAGGAAGGTAGCAAGTACAATTAATAACATCATTAATTACAAAAAGCTAATTGTTCATTTAGCTGTCAATATTAAATTAAAAATCAATAAATAAATATTGTGAGAAAGTATGATACATATAGACAATATGTATTTGCTTCAGTTTTTGTTACCCAACACTTTTAACATGATTCCATACAATAAGTAGATCATATGCTATATAAAAACAAAGTAAATTAGTACAAGAGTATAGAAATATATTATTTACACTAAATATATACAATTTATGTTATCAAATTAGGTACAGAATACTGAAGGCATCCACAGTGTGTTACACAAACACTTTCATTTTTACATACCACCATAATAGTTTTAAATTTAAGTCATCATCAGCTCAATCTTATTATTTACATGGCTTCATTTGGGCTTCAAGAAAAATAGGAACCACTTGAATAAACAAAGTGATAAAGCTTTACAACAATTATTGGTTTCACCACGCATGATTTACTATTTTGACTGGGAGAACTATATACATTATAGTTCAACAGCAAGTTTACTTAAATAATTTAATAATACAATTTATATGTATATTAAACAGTCAACTTAGTGTTATTACCTATAAATGCGCATACATCTTATAACACTGTCTTCAAGACTTTATTGTCTTACATCTTTGAGCTTTTAACATTCACAATCATTAATTATTAATAGAAATTACATTTGTTTTAATTATTGTAAGTAATGTTGTTACATATTATTTACACTAGTGGTTAAATATTCCAACAACAAAAAGGCTAGAAAACACTGTCAAATGATGTTTTTTTATATAAATATACCGCTATGTCGTTATGTCTAAGTGGTTGGTACCACTCAACCGATCACTCACTGCATCTGTATAGTATCGGTGGGATTACACCACGGCATATCCTCGTGGAACTTGTGCCGGTGCGCCATATTCTTGGCCGGGTATAGTGCGGAGTGGTCCACGTATCCATCACACGAGCTACACCACACTGACAGATCCAGCATTGATAGTGCTAGTGTATGGCCCGTGGCGCGGTAGTGGGACTGCATGTGGCCGTTTATGGCGCGCCCGCACGCCCTCTGTGGACAAATATTCTTATTTATTTTTTCATACTTGTTTTGGTGCACTTTTATGTTTCGGGATGAGGGCACTGTAGCACTGTCAGCCGGTTGAAACTGCCGGATATAAGCAATGATGTAAAATGTATAGATTCGTGATATGCTCACAAAACAATTGAAAAAAGTGTTCCAAATGCAGCGACAGCACACATATTTGGGATGAACGTACATTTACCTCAACAAAAGCCTACAAAGTATTCTCTTGGCGGTTCGTTTGGAGGCACGGATGGCGTATCTACCTTTAAATATACAGAATATCAGTGGGTATAAGAGATCTAACATCTGTTGCCACTGGTGTCGGGCGCAGTACGGCATTACTGGAGAATAATAACTGTCTATCAGTTGTTGGTCTCCTTCAATGCCGGTCAATCATTGTTAGGCGTATCACTTACCATCAGGTGAGCGTCCTGACCGTCATGTACACTAAAAACATAAAAAAGGCTCACCAACCACAATACAGTCAGTTACACTCTTGTGTTTAGTCACTTAACTCGAAAGATGTGGGCAGAATGAATCATAAGAGGTTGGTTATATTCTTAAGTTTGATTTTAATATGTTATATTAGTAGAAAACATGGTATTAAAAAGAAAACATTTACTTTAGCTGTGGCCTATGTGCTAAAAGAATGTCCAGGACAAGAGGAAGAAAAATGAGCAGTTTAAATGCGAAAATATCCAAAGAAGAGTGTTTAGATTAATTAGTTAGGGGGAGCGGGTAATTTATTGTATGGTTTATTAAAACTGTAGGCTATATAAACCAGGAGGAAGATAAGTGATACGTCTGACCATGACAGAGCGGCATTGAAGGAGACCAACAACTGATACACAGTTATTATCCTCCATCAATGCCGCACGGCACCGTCACCCACGAAACAGATGTTAGTCTCTTATACCCAGTAATTTCACTAGCTACAGTGCCCTCATCCCGAAACACAAAATTGCATAGCACTCCTATTTCACGGGATGATATCAGGCACTGTTGTTGTACCTACATACACGATTCAGTATCAAGCCTACCACTTAGTAATTATTACCCCAAACTACACAGAGCCATATGTTGTAAATTAGTTATTTTTAATAAGATGAGAGAACTGTAAATACTGTTAGCACTCGAAGATAGCCTCGATT
Source organism: Leucinodes orbonalis (assembly GCA_019425675.1). Taxonomy (NCBI): domain Eukaryota; kingdom Metazoa; phylum Arthropoda; class Insecta; order Lepidoptera; family Crambidae; genus Leucinodes; species Leucinodes orbonalis. The sequence continues at coordinate 4,470 of PQWD01006563.1, forward strand.
TATTAACGGCGCTTTAAGGTGTATATTGATTACTTTTCATGCATAAATTCATTTAAGTGCTTTCGATCATAATTGTGAAAAAGCATTGATTAGGAAGTTATTTGAAAATGTTTTTTATATTGACAATACTCACAACATAGCAATGCAGACATAGCCAGTTCTCACTAGTTTCATCGCAGTCCACGCATTTGACGCCTTGTTCAAAGCTGGCCCCTTCCGGCACAGGTTTCAATGACTCGAGGTGCGGACACCAGGGCATCGGCACCACCGCGAACATCTCCCCATCGGCCAGGGCCTGCATGTTCGCCGCCAAGTAATCCACTAGGGACCCTTGCTTTTCTTCCTGAGAAGTTTTGTATGTCATATTAGAAGAAATTGAGAGGATTAAATAAATATCCACTGACATTCACACACAACGCTATCTAGCCCCAAGTTAAGCGTGAAGCCTGTATTATAGGTACTAAAGAACGGATATACTTATATACATATTTTTGTAAATACATATCTTACATAGAAAACACGCAGACCATTACAAACAGACATGTTCATGCACACAAATGTTTGTCCTGCCCGGGGATCGAAACCGGAACCCTTGGTGTTGCAACCGACGTCTCAACCGCAACACCAAATGGGTCGACAAACAGGATTTCTTGCTAGGAAGTTCACATTTGATTTTTAGAGTATCAAAGATGAAGATCACTGATGGGGCAAGACCTAAACTGGATGTGGGCATGGATGACGCAAGAGGATCGATTTATTTCAAGAAAAAAAAATTAAAATTAATTGTAATTATTTTCTTAATAAACATATGTGGTCGTTAGGTTAGTATTACCAGATACTTGCTACTCTTGCTCGCCGTTTATTTTATTATTTATTGTTAGAATAAATGAGTACTTAGGTGTATATTAGCGTTTGAGGGCCATCGAGGCGCGAGCCACCTTGGACTGCGAGGCCTTTTGGACTACATAGTATCAAGTTTTGTATGTCATGTAAGAAGAAATTAAGTGTATCAATGACCAAAATTTCGTGTGGAGATATATTAAAAATGAAAATGACGTATAAGGTTACTAAAGACTAGAAAAAAATCATGCAAAAGCCAGTTCCATTTTAATAATATATACAGCGATTAATTTTCTTATTTAAATAATATTAAACAGAATATCCTTCCATAAACTAACCTTTTTACTGGAGCAACATGCCTGGCCAGAAGTACCCGCTTCACACCGGCTCGAGCCCGCGTCACTTTTACTAGTACCCGGCCTCCCTTTGCCGTATTCACGTACATTCTCCTTCGAACACCTCGGCGTTTCATCCTCATCGTCCGTCCCACAGTGCATACCATCCTCACACTTCGTTATCTAGTGTAGGTTCGCCAATGTTTTCAATGATCCGTCTCTAAATGGTTTCGACTTCATGGACTCGTCTAGAGAGCTGGCCAGAGACAATCGGCCAGTTTATCCGATTCCGCGGTTGCGTTGTGGTCGTCCGTGACGATTAGACCTCGGGAGGGTAGCGGCTCGCCGAGCACGTTCTCTATGGGCAAAGCCAGTTGGAATTTCAACGACTTCCAATACTGCTTGTGGGTTGTGATCACGTTGTTGATCGACTCCACCGCTGACCAGTGGCAGGGTCTGCAGAGAAATATTGAATTAAAAATATATATATATATATATATATATATATATTATAATAATATATATATATATATATATTATATATATATATATATAGATTTCCACGCGGACCGATCCCTTTGCAGTTGACATCCATCTGCCACCCGCCACCTTAACCAATCATCCGTCCATCTGGTTTAGGGGTCGGCCTACGCTTCGCTTTCCGTTACGTGGACGCACTCGAAACCTTTCCGCCCCATCGGCATACGTTCTACGCACTATGTGCCTGCCCCACATCGGATCGGTCCGCGATTGGAAATCATTAGGGGAGGCCTTCGGTCAGCAGTGACATAATCAGGCTGCTAATGATGATTGATGATGATATATAGATTTCTATATTCAAGGCCAATGATGTGAACTTGTCGCCCTCCTACAGGAGGGCTGAGGTTCAATTCCCGAAATTTCGAAAATATTGTATGTTATCCGACGCTCTTACTGTGAAGGAAAACTCGTGAGGGAACCTGCGCACGCCGCGAAGAGATTCAAAGGTTGTGCGTTGAAGTCGTCCACCTGCACTGGGCCCGCCGTGACGACTAAGGCCTATTACACCCGCGTACGGTAGGCTCGTGCCCCTCGGTGGGGACGTTTAGTGATGGGGGGGGGGGGGGGGGGGGGGGGGGGGGGGGGGGGCCCACCGTCCTAGCGTGATCACATAGAGTGCGATTATCACCAGTTTCAATCACCTGACTTTAACGCACTCGATCATGAGCTAACATATCACATCTCGATGCGAACCGATGACAATTTCGGGACCCTGCAATCTTATCGTCGAGCCGTCCCCTAAGTCAAGCAATAGTCTACGTCATATCATCTCCGTTACTTGCATGTTAAATTTCAGCGCGATCCGTTCAGTGGTTTAGGTATTGATAGATCACTATGTCAGGCAGTCGCCTTTGAGTTATATGACAACCTTAAACTGATTTTTTATGTTTAAACACTTAAGACAGAAAATCTTAAGGAATAAGTGTAAATCAACCTTATTTTACGTTATTTATAGTAATTATTTATTTGAGTGTAAATCTGTATTAATAACAAATCTTAAGATATAAGTGTAAATAAACCTAATTTTGTATTGTAATTTTAAATTGTGTTTCTTTACATCGAATGCCAAGTCCCATTACCTAGGATCGTGGTAGTATGCGAGTGGGTCTCCCAGCAGGGCCTTGGTGCACATGGTCATGGCATACGCGATGCTGGTGACGTTGTAGCCGCCCTCCAGCGCCAACACCACGCGTCCGCCCGCCACACTCCTCATTAACTGCGTCATACGCGCGTAACATTCCGAGCTCACGTTGCAACCTGCGCAAGGGAACAACTTATTATCTATTAACACAAAGAAAGAATGAAAGAAGAGAAAGAAATTTGTTTATTCGGTGCACCAAATTTACAAATACAATCAAATTATATAACTTAATATAACAGTAAAAACGTTGAAATAAGGAACTGAAAAGGCATGTACTCAGCATGGTGTCGCGGCAACGATACGTGATCTTCGTAGAGACCTTACAACATACCACATTTTAAAAAAATATTTATTCAATATAAGCCCGAAGAAGGTACTTAACACCGGATGTAAAAAGTACAGATTCGTGATATGCTCACAAAACAATCGAAAATAGTGTTCCGAATGCTTACCTAAACAAAAGAGTACAAACTGTTTTCTCTTTGGCGGTTCGTTTTTGAGGCACGGATGGCATATCTACCTTTATCATCATCAGCTCATTAACATCCCACAGAGAGGGGCACGAGCCTACCCGTATACGGTGACTAGGCCTTAGTCGTCCACGCGGGCCCAGTGCGTGTTGGACGACTTCACGCACAACCTTTGAATCTCTTCGCAGGCGTGCGTAAAGGTTTCCTCACGATGTTTTCCTTCACCGTAAGAGCGTCGGATAACGTACATATAATTGTCGAAAACTCAATACACATTGGTTCGTGGCGGGATTTGAACCTCAGCCTTTTCGGTATGAGGACTACCGAAGGAAACAAAAAAACCGACTACTGGAGGAATATGTTATAAGGCGGGTAATACCGCGGGTGAGAGCTAGTAGTGAATGTATGCTGACCGCCGAGCGGGTCCCCTCGGGCGGCGTCGAAGCCGGCCGACACCAGCACCAGCTGCGGGGAGTACTCCAGCGCCACCGGCAACACCACCTGCGACAGCGCACACACGTACTCCGTGTCGCCCATGCCGCGCTACACATTACATTACATCTCATTTATTTATTCAATAACAATGTTCATTGTGTTTGAAATTACAATACAAATATATACCCAACAACAATCAATGCAATACAATAAATTCATTTAGACAGTACATAAACACAAACATTATTTTAAATTGATCCATATAATTTTAATATATTTATTGTAATTATAATTATTCACTTAACAAACTACATGAAGATAAACTTAAGACGTGTCAACGAGCTATGGAAAGAAGCATATTAGGAGTAAATAAAAGAGACCGCATAAGAAATATAGATTTGAGAAAACAAACAAAGGTAATGGATATAATAACAAGAATTGACCTACTAAAATGGAGATGGACTGGACATATGTTAAGATGCAACCTGGCAAAATGGAGCAAAACTGTGACGAACTGGTATCCCAGAGATGGAAAAAGGGCTAGAGGAAGACCATCTAGACGATGGGAAGACGAAATTAAAATGACAGCCGGCCCATTGTGGCGCAGAGTAGCCCTTGACCGTAAACAATGGAAGTTACTGGAGGAGGCCTTTGCCGAGAGGCACACTGAACTAAGAGATTTTATTGACTTATAGATTTCAATGCATTGCTTTATATACTTTTATTATGACAATTACTTATTTTATATGATAAAATTTATTGACATCCATTAACTTGACTTATATGAAATGAACAATGAAATGCATGTACTTTTTTAATTAATTATCAATTTTTTAAATTATAGAATGACATTTTCAAATTTTATTAAGATTGAAATTCACTATAGAGTTATTAATTGATTGGCAAATTGGTTAGTTCTTGTAATGTATTGTTTATAATTGTCATTTTACTTATAAAATATTGTTATCTATTTTATGTAATGTTTCAAGATGTAAGTTCAGAAATAAAGGCTATTTGAATTGAATTGAATTATAATTATTATTCCATTATTAAATTAAAAAATATTATTACAATTCATTAATACTGTAGAAGCACCCCGCTAGCAAAAAATTCTTAAGCTTATGTTTAAAAGAAAATTCATTATTACAGAAATAATAATCACCCCGATCGAATCACCCGAACGCGGACCAATTATTTTAAAGAAATAAAATCCGATCGAGTAAGCTCATTCATGCCCCATCGAGCCAGCTCATTCATGCCGGAGCGCGGACCAATTATTTTTAAAGAAATAAAATCCGATCGAGTAAGCTCATTCATACGGAAGCATGACTCTCCTACACTAATCTCGTCTGTAATATATGAACTTTACTAGGTGGTAGACCCGATACTGAGTCGTCTAGGTAGGTACCACCGCAGTGCCAGATATCCTCCCGTGAAACAGAAGTGTTATGCACTTTTGTGTTGCGGGATGAGGGCACTGTAGCTAGTGAAATTACTGGGTATAAGAGATTTAACATCTGTCGTCTCGGGTGTCAGGCGCAGTGCGGCATTGATGGAGGATAATAACTGTCTCTCAATTGTTGGTCTTCTTCAATACTGCTTTTTCATGGTAAGACGTATCACTTACCATCAAGTGAGCGTCCTGACCGTTCTGTATACTTAATACATTAAATTATCAACGAAAAAATATGGATATACAATTTTTACAATTCAATACAAATAGACATGTTCATGCACACAAATGTTTTAATTGTCCGGGGATGGAACCAGGGCCCCTTGGTGTATTGGCCGACCCTTCAACCATTACACCGAAAAGGTCGCCAATATGTTTGATTCCCTGTGATAGACGGTACTAACCTTATTCCAGGGTATGTTAATGTTAAATCCCTCCCCGCGGCCTTCGCCCACGGCCGTGTAGTCCGCGCCCTTCGAGTGCGGGAAAAACGACCCGTTGTCGTACCGATGGATCGACACGTATAAAATCTGCAATAACGATAATCGTATTACGGCCATACATTTCGAAGGTACGACAAAACGATAAAATGCACCTTTGAACCCCCTTTCTCAGTGTTACACTATTTATTTTAATAAAAAGTAATTATTAGCTTTATTGGAACCAAAATACATGTTTACAAGTTATTTTTATTTTTGTCAGTCTATTTGCTCCAGCTAATCTTTGAAACGCCTAAACCAATTTTAACGGGGATTTCAGGCAGAAAGCTTATTTAATAAACAGTTGTTAAGGCTACATCTTTTTTAAGGGTTCCATAGCCAAATGGCAACAAAAACGGAACCCTTATAGATTCGTCAAGTCTGTCTTTCTGTCCGTCCGTATGCTCACCCTTTTTTCTCCGAAACTATGAGCACCACACTATTCAAACTTTGTGAGTATATGTATTCTGTGTACCGCTATAAGGTTTTGATAAGAAACTAAAAAAAAATTTTGGGGTTTTACAATAATAATGATTTCCACGCGGGCTGATCCCTAGAATTTGTCATCCATCTGCTATGCGACACCCTAACGTTGTAAAAAATCTAGTTAGTTATAGTCTTAATCTTAATTCATAGAGCAATAAGGCCACTTTTACCTTAGCATAAAATCTATCAAAGTACAAACCTTATCATCCATATACGTGATCTCCTGCGTTCCGTTCCCGTGATGTACATCCCAGTCCAGTATGAGCACTCGGTCTAGACCCCTCACCCTGGTCGCGTGGACAGCGGCCGCGGCCACATTGTTGAGTAGACAGAACCCGCTCGGCACGTTCGCGCATGCGTGGTGGCCTGGAGGACGGACCACACACACACCGCTGCCAACTTCGCCTGATAGTACTGCGTCTACCATCTGCGATGACCATCAAACTAGGTTGTTATTTATTCGTGAAAGCGTGACCATTCAAGTAGACAGAAGCAAATGGAGTACGGGCTAAGATCAGGTTTTAAGCAAAACTTGTTAGATCTCATATACCTGGTAATTTCACTAGCTACAGTGCTCTCATCCCGAAAGAGAAAAGTGCAATAAAATAATATGATAAACATCCGCTGACATTGAACAACGCCATCTAGCCCCAAGTAAAGCAGGGAGCTTGTATAAGGGTACTAAATAACTGATAAAACATAGTTATAAAGTTTTTTTTGTAAAAACATAGAAAAAACCCAGACCAATACAAACAGACAAGTTCATGCACACAAATGTTTGTACTGCCCGGGAATCGAACCCGGAACCCTTTGTGTAGTAGCCGACTTCAAAATGGGACGCCGTATGTGATTGACGTAAGTCGATGAAATCACTTCTATATCATTCAGTAAGCGATATTTTTTCAAACCCAATGCCCTCGGCTTATGGGTTCAAGATTTCACGATTATAATTATCGGTATTTACCGCCCAACGTGTTAAGATAAATCAACCCCAAAATAATTTGTTACCTGTAGCACGCATCCCGCCGCGACAGTGGCGCTCTCTAACGAGTCCGGGTGGAAGTACACCGAATCGAACGCCTCCTTTTGACTGTGCAGATCTCTCAATTTAGTCGACGACAGTTCTTTCAATCTGAAAATTATATTTTTACTCTATTTTTCTAATATGCATGAATACTAAATGTTATTGAAATGAAAAACTTTAAACCTTTAACGGGCGTAAGGTTTCTAAAAATCATTAGTTTTAAACTGTATTATAGGTGAATAAAGATCAAATTATGGTAAGAATACACTTCCCACTACCTGATAAAGGTTTCATATCGGCTTATAATAGCGTTCAAAATGTTCAGTCTCAATAAAACTATATAAATAAAAGCCATTTATTGTTAAGATTAAATAGTAATATGGAACAATTAAATTCCTTGGGGTTTTGTTTAAAAAAAAGTATCGTATGTCAAGTTAAATACCATTCCCCAACCACTGGACTAGAGTGATATATGAAAGTATGTAAATTATTATCTCAATAATTTTGGACTACATCAGTATATTACGTTATATGCCTGCCCTACTTAGATAATCAATAAACTAGGTGCACTATCTCACTCAAAAAATGTACGCGGCAAAAGTATGCCCATCGCGTCAGTTAGGCAGAATTTTCATTCATAATAATGTCGCTCGCTACATGTCATAGTAGTACGCTCGTGCTTTGATTTTGAATCCTTTTGATGACGCGATAAGGTCAAAATTTTTATGAATAATAGGCATGATGACTGGGTCCTGAAATCGTAAGAACTATTTCATATTATTACAAATCTGGGTTAAATATAACGATGTGCTTACTCTCAGCTCGAAAACTCATGTTATATGAATTTTATTAGTCTTCTTAGTTAGATGGGCAAGTCCATTTTAAAGTACATTAATTGTCAAAATTTGTTTACAAAAGGATAACACATACAATTTAAAGCAACTTTTGCTATGAAACCGTTTTAGTAAACGCAACATTTAATATAGTTGTAGTACAAAATTCACAAACTATGCGTACTAATTACTGATGCGTGACGTCATAACTAGGTAGCCATTTGTATGAAGCGTTTTTGGGAAAGTCCATTAATGTGTTTTTAGAATTGGAAAATCTCTGAGTTTTAATGTTAACGGAGTAATTTTTTTACCAATGTTTTTATTATTATGCGGTCCATCGATATAATAACAGAATTGTCATCATCCCTATTGTATCAAGCGGCTCGGACATTTATTTGTGGATATTTCTTCGTGATTGTGCTTATAGTTATTGGTTTATCTAAGTTTTGTGCCCCTTTAATGACGCGTTAAGGTCAAAATTTTAATGAATATATTAATGTCATGAATATAAAAATAAGTAAACATATGTGTCAAGAGGCTCGGACATTATTGGTTGATATTTCTTCGCAATAATACATCTGGTTAGTTTATTGCTAAGCTACCGTAGTACAAAACCATGTTCTACACCAAAATATCTCACCTACTCAAATGCGCAGCAGTATGTACAGCCAATATGTCGTCATCAGTAGCTGATCGGGGCGTTAAGGCGTGCAGCCTCTGCAACAAACCGTAGTCGCGGTGTCGCTCGTGGATACGCAATATGCGTTCTGGACACTCCACGTGCCCTCTGAAAGGGATGTTTTACTGATTATCGCTGTTAGCCGCTTCGACGGGCTATAGGCGCGGAATACATTAAGTATTTATAGTTAAATCTATATCGCGATTGATGTGCTGTTATATATAGATATCTCTACTCAGTGACGCGCATAAAGATTATTAGTAGAGTATGCATGAGTGACACTAATAGCAAAACAATAAATAATTCACATTTTTGTCAAATTGAGTGCTTGATCACAACTTGCAGATCCCTATCGTTTCAATCTGTAGAGGAAAATAGGCGAATAAGTGGAATAATTTACTATGTTGGCGATTTTCCGGATTGTCTGGACGCACAGGGTGTGCACTGCTTATTTGCATATATGGAGTGCGCGCCACTGGAGTAAGAAATAATAAAATTATATTTATCCCTTTTTAACGCCGTAAGTTAGTGTTAAGTACTAGCTTAAGAGTAAATTAGGGCTTACTGACGCTGTGTAAATATCTAAAAAAAAATCCCTTTAATTATCGATAAAAAGACTTACGGTTCGCAAATATTTTTGTGCTTCAACATCGCCTGGTCGTAGATATAACCAACGGCATGTCGCGGCAACGATAGGTCGGTCACTGGAACAAAACACAAATTAAATGTTAGTTCAACCCTTTATCCGCTGCTAACGGATCCAACAAAAACAATAGAATTTCTATTGTCTGGAATTCTGGGGGTTAAAAGGTTAATAAGAGTAATTTCACTATTTGCAGTGCCCTCGTCCTAAAACAATAAGTTAGTAACACTCCTATTTTTCAGTACGATATCTATAAAATTGCCTTTTCACATATCGGTGAATTCGATCACAATATAGAAGATACCATAATTAAAACATGTCATGTGCATTGATTCGTTTATCAGTTCAATGCCTCCTTCAATGCTGCTCTGTGATGGTCAGGCGTATCACTTACCATCAGGTGAACATCCTGACCGTCCTGTTCCTTCGTAACATAAAACACCTAATACTTTACCTAATCTTAACTGGTTCAGTCTCTCCATGATCTTTCGTTTCGTGTTATCATCTTGCATCGGGTAACAGTCTCTGGTCGCAAACCGTTCGGGCCTCGTCTCGTCTCCCTCCCACTTCACCTCGACTGTATGTTTCTGTTTCTGTCTGTCGCACACGTTCGGCACGGAATCGTCGGTGCTGTACGACAACTGGTAGTTGTAACATTTCCAGTATGGCTTTTGCGCGTATATGCAGTTCAGGATCGTTTCGCGTATACTGAAAACATGGAATAAGATTTCATAATAGGTTTGAGGAATTAATTTATTCAAAAGCTACGTACATACATAACACTTATTACCTTAGTGATATATTGATGAAAATTAAAGAAACATATATTTTTATGTATGAGACTTTGACCATTAAAATTTGTATGTACTAATGCTCCATTGAATGGTCTTAAGAGACCATAATGCTCTATTTACAAAATAGACATTTGACAATTGTAAGTAATTGAATTTTAGAAGTTAATTGAATTTATAAAAACCAAAGTTTACACACTAACTGCTTAGACACGCTTTTCTGGAACACTACAAAATTCAAAAGCAGTGCTTAAGAATTTCGTTTCTATCAAATGAATGACCGTACACACAAATAGATATTCCTTCACAAATGTCTGTTCAGTTTTTAGAATAAAAAGAAACACAATCTTGGTATAACTTTTCTTATCCATAGCTTAAATTGTGAAAAAGTCTAACCTAACTTTAGTTAAGGTTCCGGCAGTAATCTCATAAAAGATAGACTCACTATGAAATAACCGCCCCCCAGTGAAGAAAAACATTACATCATTCAACAGTTGGTCACTGATTACAAAAACGAGATAGTTATCTATTATCTTGCAGAATTATATAAGATGATACCAAAAAAATATGATAAAGATAGTTGTTTTTTGTAAACTCATCGTAATTGTACTTTATTATGTTTGAAAATGTATACTTATGGGTTAATTACTTAAATTATCAAACTACTACTACTAATTAATGTCAGCAGATCGAAAACAATTATCACTTAACAATAAACTGTCAAGTGTTACTGATAATAGGACATTATTTATAGCGGCCGTTCGAAATTACACATTAGGAGAATCACATTACGGCACGAAATTGATACTTAGTCCACACAAAAATCGTCGTAAAATGATTCGATACGGGACCAAGTTACCGGTTGCTCAAAACGAGCGAGAGGCTCACTATGATCGGCAAGTTTTTATTATAAGCAGCTTGCATACCAATAAAAAAAATAAGCTTTCAAACAAAAAAGTATATATATATATATAACTCACGAGTCACTAGGCTCTCCTATATTTTGCAGAGCCGGTGGGGGATGCCCCAAAAGGGTCCGCAGGGTGAGGGCGGCGCCCTCAGCCAGCGAGGGCACACAGTAACCGCCCTCTAGTACAACACAAACGTATGGGCTCACAGACATCAGTAGATGCGTCAGGGTCGCGTAACAAGCAGGAGTTACTTCCATCTCGCCCTGAAACGATCAGTTAAGTTAGCAATAGGTTAGCATACCTTTCTTGAACTTCCAGATAAGCTATCTATTTTCAGGGCCAATCTGAGCCAATTAACCTTACAGTGTAAAATTCAAAAATGCTTTATTCAAATAAATCTTTGAAGATACTTAATATTAAGATAATATAATGAGATGTGATAAATTGCACAAAACTCCTATGGAGAACCATGGAAGTTCCTATTGTTATTTTACCAACCATGTTTATGAATTAGTAAATAAATGAATAAAAAATCATATTTCAGATACATATATATTATGTAACAGTACAAAGCGAGCTTTTGAACATTAATGGAAAATGATTTATGAATTATGCTTGAACTTGAGTTTCGATTGAAAGGCGGTGCTGGATTTTTTACCTACAGCCAAACGACGTCCACCGATGGACTAGGGCCTCCGCAATGATGTTCAAGATAGATAGGTTTAAGACCGTAAGCCGAGGTACTGGTTGAATGTGTTTTGCCTATACAAAGAGACATAGATATCCAGTGTACCATATAAAAAACGCAAACGCAATTCAATGAATCCCCATTTGATAGAGATTTTGATTGAGCAATTCGGTATTCTCCACCATTCGCAATAAAATACCAAACCTTATTTTCATAAAAGTGCACTTTATTTTACATGTCGTTTCATTGATCACTTTTGTTTATTTGCAATATTGTATTATTAAATACACTGAAACCAATAAATATAAGGTCAATTGATGTTAGTGTGCAATGTCGTCACGTTTCAATAATCTCATACAAAATATATGGCCACGTTCCTTTTTGACAGTTCATAAAAAGTGCGTCAACGATTAGTGGTGTCAAATACCCAATTATCAAAACAACTTCTTTCCATTTTCTGAGGCATTACAACAATATGACGTCATATTGTTAGATTATTAACTAAAACAATTTTAATCAAAAAAACAAACGATTCCGTATGTGAATAATCATAACGAAAGTTTGAAATATTGAAATGTCATACATTTCATAATTAGCATTTCAGTTATATTATTGAACTCAAGTCTTTTTCCAAATATTACTACGAGTATCAAGCAGTAAATTATATTCAGTCAAAATCCAATTTTCCCAATACCGCAACGAGTATTTGAAATGACGTTATGAGTGTAATATTAAATCTGACATGATTATATTAGGAGCAAACGCCTCGCACCTTTTCGTCGCCTAACGCCGAGTCGTAACCGGCCGACACGATTACCAATTCGGGCGAGAACTGAAAGAGACAGACGTATCTAGAGTAAAAGAAAAAAGAGACAGCATACCTCCGGGCAGCCAATAGCAGCGTCGTATCCAGCTGATATCAGTATCAGCTCTGGTTGATACTGTGATTTGAGAAAAAGCAATTACAATTTGGAAACAAAAAAAATATACATAATATACTAAAATTAAGCCAAAAATGTAGAAACATTTTGTAATAATAATGTCCATAAACTCAAATCACAAAAATACATTAGGCTATATATGCCTGTCCTACTAAGCAAAAGACTTCCATCGACTGGTATATATTATTACCTCCTCCGTACTTTGATCAAATCACTTACAGAATTTACCAAATTACTGTTTTAAATCCCTGCAACATATATATTTTCATTCACTAAATAATAGTCTTTAATCGATGGCCGTTTGAGCAGACGTATTCTGGAGTGAAGACAGCGTCTTGGCAAGCGTAGCGTCCGGCCCAATGGACCAACGACTTGCAAAAGGTCGCCGGTGGAGGTTGGATTAGGAAGGCGGAGGATCGGGATATCTGGCGCACAATTGAGGAGACCTATGTCCAGCAGTGGACTGCGATAGGTTGAAAAGAAGCAATAGTCTTTAGCCGATGGTCGTTTGAGCAGACGTGTTCTGGAGTGAAGACCGCTTTGCAAGCGTAGCGTAGGACGCCGTCGGCCCGATGGACCGACGACTTACAAAAGGTCGCTGGTAGAGGCTGGATGAGGAAAGCGGAGGACCGGGATATCTGGCGCAAAATAGAGAAGACCTATGTCCAGCAGTGTCCGACAATAGGTTAAAGACAGAGAGAGAAAGAGGGAGGGAGAGGGGGAGATAAGGGGAGAGAGGCAATAATCACCTCAAAAGCCATAGGCAACAGAAGCTGGTGCCATATCGCCAAGTAATCCGCGTCACCCATCCCAGTCTGGTTAAGGGGCACGTTACACGTACGTCCCCGTCCGCGCCCGCTTCCCACGTAGTGGAAGTTCGACTGTCGAAGGTTAGGCCAGAAAGACCCGTGCTCGTACCGGTGATGGAGAAATATAACACCCTGTATAGAAATAAACAAACCTGGATAAAGCTAAAGCTTATTTACGCCAACAACAGTACATACATCAGAATTAAAATATAAATTAACTCATGTGAGCATCTATGCCAATATTGTCCATAATATGTATAAACATACACAATAATTACTTAAAACAGTATATGTCGCAGCCATCTGGTTAAATTAGCCATGTTATTGGACACCCGCCGTGGCCGGATCCAACTGTACGCCTATGCCAATATTTGTTTCACTATAAAAAGTTTTAATATATACATATAGGAAATTCATGATTATCTAAGATGCTTAAAAAAGTATTTTTCAACAACATAATACACTTACCTAGGATCGTCATAGAACATCTGTTGCGTGGCCTGTCCATGATGGACATCCCAATCGACGATTAGAACCCTGTAAAAAAAACAAACAAAAATATATGAAACCTGGTTACATTGGATAGTTTTAAATGGTTATACCAAGTGATCTCCCCCTTATTTTTTGATTTTATAGACTGACGCAGATATTATAGGCTATGATGGTTTACTTTTTTTATGTGACTATACGGTACAGGACGGTTAAGTCGCTCATCTGATGATAAGTGATACGCCTAACCATGACAGAGCGGGATTGATGGAGATCAGTCCGAATCGACCCCAGTCCCAATTAATTAGGATAATCGGCGTTCCACTGTATTTACTTAAGACATGTAATAATACCTGTTAAGTCCCCGCTTATTCACCGCATGGTGTGCAGCCAAGGCGACGTTGTTGTAGAAGCAGTACCCGCATGGCTCCGCCCGCATGGCGTGGTGTCCGGGCGGCCGGACTAGTGCCGCACCGTTCTGGGCCTCGCCGCTCAACACGCGGTCTACCAGTTCGATTGTTGACCCAGCCGCTAGCAGGGCCAGCTCGTGGGTGCTCTGGATCAAGGGTAGTAATTTAATTATATCAACGTCATCTTATAATGGCCCACTGCGAAGAACAATGCTAAGCTATGAGGAAATTGGGCGGTAACTATCTTGAGAGGGTCTTTAGAAGCATAACAATTTTAGCAAACATAAAGAAGACATGCTTCCGTGCTTCGGTTGGCACGGTAGGCTGTCGTCCTGGTTGCAATCTTAGGATTGTAAATAATCCGTAACCCACCAGGGTTACATACAGCTTAATCTCCCCATAGGCCCCATAGCTATGCTGTGAGAGAAGGCTTGTACTCTGCAGTGGGCCGTCATAGGCTGATTATGAAGATAAAGAAGGCATGCCCTTTTGCAAATTATTGATAATACATCATAAAAACTAAACACAAGTGTTTTCACATATTTTTAATAACATGGAAATAACTAAGTACAATGTGAAGTTGCTCACATTGAGAAAGCATAACAATATGGTAGTTCCTCGAGTTAAAAACTATTTTGGTAAACGCACTAGGCGCTGCTGACGCCTGTTATTATTAATAAACTGCCGCAAGGTCTATTAGCAAAGGCACAAAGTAAACAACACCTTCGAAATTTTAAGAAGGCATTACCTTTCGCTATGCCCTTGAGCATACGAGCAAATCACATACCTGTAATGAAATTTAGATTTAAGATCAATTTGTTTGTAGAAAGTAACAATAGTATGATTATTAGTCAAGTACCTATCATTGAAGTGTGTAAAGCATATTAGTATTTTTATGTATTAATATATTTGTATCATTATCGTATCTTGTGTTATCTATATTAGATGCATATAATATTAATTATATTTATATTGTGATATATAAAAGTATGTATGTCTTCATGATAATAATGTTGTTGTGTGTGTGTGAGTGAGTGTGTGTGTTTGTGCATGTATGTGTGCGTAAGTGTGTATCTATCTGTATTGCATATGTGTGTATATTACGTGGTTATGTGTATATGTAAAATATATTTAGATTAAGCTATAAAATAATGCCCACGAGAGCGACTGCCGAAAACTGTTGCACAGTTTGGCAGAAAGCTTAGTTTTGTTATAATGTGTACTTTTTTTGAAGAAATAAATTAAAAAAAAAAATAAAAATGTAAAATAATGTTAAATAACAAAACAAAAATTGTTTAATTAGTTTTAGTATGTATGGTCCAGCTGACCCGTGCCAAAACATGGCTCTCAAAGCATCCTAGCACAACATTTAAAGCTTTTAATCATACATGAACTTACAGGATGTATATACACGGCGTCATACTTAGAAGATACCTCCTCCAGATATTCGAGATTGTTGTTCTGGTGGGTTGTCTCAAGCAAGTCATACACTAGTGGAGAGTGCAATGCATTCAGCTCGTCCTTGGTGGCAGATCGAGGCGGAATCTCCTTGCATTGTTCTATCAAATTTAATTCCCTGCACCTTAAAGGAGATTTTATCTTATTTATACATATGAATAAAATTGGGAGTATCTGTTCGTAATATTGAAGTAACAATGTATGTGAATATACATATGGCACATATACCAAAATAGCATATTTTACAATTTTTGTCTGTCTATCTGTTTGTCCAGGTACAAGAAAGCTCTGGAAAACAAAATTGGTAACTTGACAAACTACTTTGTCAAGTTACCAATAAACTTTTGTGTTTGTTTTATATATTAAAGATACTTTTTTATGTTTTCACAATGAGCTTCCAATGAATTATATTAATAAAAACACACCATTAACTGAAAAGACAGCTAGATGGATTACAAAATATCTGGGCATTTCTCGAAGTGAATTAACTATGGGCCCCCAACAAATACCCTGCCATGCCATGTACAAATCTGTTGATGACATAGCAAATAAGTTGTTTATCGTAAATAGTTATCTCTGATTCAAGATAACACAGAAACCGATATTGAAGCATTAAATATCTTTAACTCAACATTGTTTACATCTTAGTGTCATCTTTAGCATTTCATATGACCTTGATGGTGATTTTTTATATAATCATTGTATTTACTTGATGTCTCCTCAAACATATACTAGGTTACCTAGTCCCCCACTGCGGACCCTAAGCCAAGGTTCGAGTCTTACTCTGAGCACCCTTAAGCTTGATCTATATATTTTTTAAGGCTGAGTGATACTACCTAAGAGACCATACGAAAAAAAATACATGAACAATTTCAGCCTTTTTCAAGCAAACTTTTTAGTTTGAAAGAAGACACTAAAAAAGGATAATTTATAATAAATATACATAATATGACATTGTGTTTATCATTGGTTTTTATATTTTTAAACAATTCATTACTATCTTAAGACTAAACAAATAAACAGTCTAATAAAGTTATTGTAATCACCTAAAATCCCGACTTCTATGTATCAGTTATACCATAAATTTTTATGATGGTATTATTTGCCATGCTTTACAACATACTGTCGCGCATTTTTCTTGAAGGGGAAGGCAGTTATCTCTGGTTCTCATTTGTTATCATGAATTCTAAAATGATGGTACTTTATTTAAAATTTTTTTTGGATGTAATTTTTTTTTAAACTGATGGCTCTTGAACATGAAATTTTGTTGGAAAAAGCCAACAAGGGTATCAAACTGGGACTGGAACCTGCTTTTGTAGGGGGATTCATAACCTAGTATGGTTGGAGTCTTAATCTCATTCCTCCATTTTCATCTATTATATTATTTTATTAAACTCTAGATTTCTCTCTTTTTTTTCAATTTTACTTGACATTATTTTCATGATATGCCAATGTTAGTATTGTCACCTTTATTGCATGAATTCTACTTTTTAGTGCTAGGTTTCTTTACTTCACAACTACTGTTAGATGTACATAGCGTTTAAAGCTTCCCAAGGAACTGACAAGCAGAAATGTCTATAATCCTTAGTTTATAGGACTTAATACTCACCAAAGATTTCTAATCGTCAACAAAAAATCTAATAATATTGAGGGGGAGTTTTGAATTCAAGCTTATATGTATACTATCCCTAACTCTAAGTAAAGACCAGCACTTTAGTATCATTCTAGAATACGGGCCTAAGAATACTTAACAACAAAAATGACCCTATTATATTAGTTTGCTAATCTGAACTAGTATAAAACTTCAACAATATTATGTAAATAGATCTAAATTTCCCAAACCTCTCAATTACACCTATAAGTCTCTCAGGACACTCTGGATATTTATCATCCCATAGACACCTATGTTCTGCCATGCGAGGCTCGGTCACTAAAGCTGTGGGTCCCTTCACTTTAGTCTTAGATTCCATTGCCTGTTGAAATAAAACATAATAAGTATAAAGGTCAATTTATTTATAGTGACAAATTTGATACCAAATAAATCAATATTCACTGACTTACACACATCACCATCTAGCCCCAAACTTAGCATAAGCCTATATGTTCTAAACAACAAATAAACATACTCTTATACTTTTTTGTATATATACATACATATTATACATGGAGACACCCAAACCATTACAAACAGACATGTTCATGCACACACATGGATCGAACCCTGTACCCTTAGTGTAGCTGACATCTCAACCATTTCACCGAATGGGTCAATGATGGCAATATTAGTATCATAAATTTTACATTGTATTTAAATAATTAAAACACATTTCATAAAAATCCCCGCTTAATACTTTTTTAAAAATAATAAATTACTTACAGTTTGAAAATGATCTCTTAGTACAGTGTCAACATTAATTTTCTTTTTCTGTTGAGCTTTCTTCTTAGCAGCGAGTACTGATGCTGATGGCTAGGGAGCAAATAATAATATGAATATCTAATCCCACTTTATTATCAGTAAACACAAGTTTAGTGTACAACATGATATGAGTTATCATCATTGATAAGACAATGTCAAGTTGTGCAACTTGAATACATAGATGTTTGCTGTTTAAGTTATATACACACTTATCGAAACCAAGTGTTATATACAAGTAAACATATTAACTGGAAAAGATGAAGGAAACAAATAATATAACTTGAGTACTTGTATATACTTTAAGAACGTAAAAACTGAAGAAATACGTTATAAATTTGTTTAAATGAATGAAAACAATCGTCAAGGCTTCGGTTACCTTGGCACCAGCTGACATCGCCCGGGTCTGTATCTTAGCTTTACGGGCGCCATTTCTTGTGACGATGCTGGACTGTGGTGGAGTGACCTTCTTGATCTCGCCAGCGGAGCGGCGTGGCGGCGGTGGGCTCGACTATCAATTAATAAAATCTTAAAAGTACTCAATAAAAGGTAATTGCCCGCCAACTCTAAGAACACATGCATTGGAATACTTACCATTTTACCAAAGGAAATTTAAATCACATAGGTCACTGGGCCAACAAAAATTTGAGTGTTTATGTTCCCAAGTTAGGCTACACACAAACATTATTAAACCATGCACATGAATAATTGGTAATTGCATACGAAAACAATGCAATTATTTACGATATAAAGTGACAGATCTCCATTTTCGGATTGACATGATGTCACTTTCAAGTTTGACGTTCATAAATTCGCGCTCGTTGATACAAAAGTTTAGATATTCGCATATTTTTGAAAAACGTGGTTTGTACAATTAACACTTCAAAATTGTTGTGGACGACTTGCTTAAAATAATATATATAAATATTAATGATAGCCTTTGTTTTGGCTGTACCATATATTAACCAAACTATAAGTATCGGAGTTAGAAAAAAATTAAAGTCCGTCCGTCAAAATCTGATAAAAAACAGCTGATGTTTTTTTCTGAAATAGTGAAGAATAGTGTAAGTTTTGTACTTAATGTATTAAAGTAAGACTACTAGTACTTTAAAGTCTACGTAATCATTGGTTTTGCATTTGTTAGTTGTAAGCATTACTCATTGAAGCATATTTTAAAATGATAAGCCCAATGGCTAACTTGAACACTGAGAAGTAAACAATACTTATTGACTGATTGATTGTACGACGTTAGTAGTATTGTGTATCCATTTCACCTATGTAGTAAATAACCCAAGAATTTCTGACCTCTCTGTAATTTACCTTTGGCCATTATTAATATTTTATGATATAACCTAAATTGATGGAATAAAGTAATGAAATGTGAATTTAACATAGCTACCGTTTAAACTATTGTTTGTAATCTAATATTTTTTGTTTTTACTCCCAAAAGGCTAGTAAAAGTACAGAGTATAAAAAATCAAACAACTGTTGTCTTGTGTGGCAGGCGCAGTGCAGGATTGATGGAGAATAATATCTGTTTATATGTTGTCTTCATTAATGCCACTTTGTCATGTTCACTTACTATTAGGTGAGCGTTTTGACCATCTTGTACACTTTGAAACATAACAATAAAATTGCAAACCTAGAATTGTATTGTTAAAATATCATTGGTCCATAGCCACTCGTATGTATCATGCGCATAGACAATAGATTCATCTCTTTCATTTCAAAAAATAATTATTGAAATCACAAAAAAATCCTCTTACAATCTTCATTTGGCCTGTGCCTTGCCATGGGACTTTATAGCTACATGTTATGATGATCCTGTGAAAGCTAATTTTATGTATATATTTTTCCTAAAAGTTATATATTTTTTTTAATTTGACAGCATTATAATATTATGTATTTTATTACCAATTGATAAAAATACTACAGTACATTGATAATATTGTAACAGAGTAATGAAGCTGTTAAAACCACTGTGGGTTTTGCGTCACACACGGCGGCGGCGTCCGGGCCGCGCCGTCAGCACGTGGTCCCCACTCGCTACAGCTTTCAACACCAGACCCACTTCCCGGCCTATATTTGATTCATTAAGAGAGAGAACGGTAAGATTTTGAAACTATATTAAGTTTTGTTTTTGAAGTTGGTCTATTAATATATCGACACTAAAAAACGAAATTGCTGTAACCCCCATATAAGTTATATGATGGTTACAGCAGTTTCGGTTCGTTGATATGATTAATGGCTACTCAATGTAATTTAATATGATTTGTTGTGCTTTTTTGTTACTATTAAAATGTGAAAAATTTTGTTTACATACAAAGAAGATAACAGAACAAATGATAAACATACTCATTTACTCAGGCAAATACACATTGAAATAACATATAAACATTATAATATGTTTATACATAGTTTGTACTGCTGGCAAGGGATTTGATCCCCATACCGGGATCACTTGTTGTAGTAGCCATCATCTCAGCTCAATCTTATAATCACATTGGTTGTCATAATGTACATTTTTGTGCTTGCTTGCTTATGCTTTTTATAGGGCCTCTTCAACAAGCCAGAACTGACAAGTTTCGAAGGTTTCTACACTCTGAAAGACCAGGCGATCGCGGCAACGGAACGGCTCATAGAAGAGGCCACGTCGAACCCCACTCGGCCTATGGTTGAGATATTTGACGAGCTGTCCGACACGCTGTGTAAGGTGGCGGATCTGGCCGAGTTTGTCAGGATCGCCCATCCACAGCCGCATTTTGCTGCCGCGGCTGAGGAAGCTTGTATTAGTGTCTCGGGAGTTGTTGAGAAGTGAGTTTGGACTACTTACTTAAATACCATATTCAAAATCAAATAAATATGTATTTGGCAAAAATTTCAAGAGTTATTTAAATATTTCTTCCTTTTATTATTGTGGGTTAGTTAGACTTTAAAAAATATGTTTAAAAAACTAGTACTGTTATATAACTGCATGTTATGTTTGCCTGTAAGTGGTTGTGCATTGTGGCAAGACTACTGATTTTGTATGTATTTTGTATTTAATGCAGTGGTTCCCAAACTTATTTTGTCTACTGCCCACTTTGAGAATAAGTATTTTTTAGCGCCCGCATTTTTTCACCTATTTAAAAACCACTATAACTTCAAATTGAATTAATTAATTATTGAATTAATCATTTTCTTTCTGGGTCTCTTGCCGCCCCCCTTGAGAACTGCAGCGCCCACAAGGGGGCGTTATCGCCCACTTTGGGAAAGACTGATTTAATGTAACAACTGTAGGTGAACTTAAATAAAAAAAGAAAGACACTTCCAGTCCTCAGACACTCGCACATCGCCCACCTAGCCCCAAGCTAAGCATTTACGCTGTTATTTGGGTACTAAACAACTGATAAATATACTTATATATTTTTTTGTTACATATTTATACAAAGAAACTCCAAGACCATTACAAGCAGACATGTTCATGCACTCAAATGTTTGTAATGCCCAGGGATTGAACTCAGGGTTCCACCCTTAGTGTAATAGCCAACATCTCGACCTTTACACCAAATGGGTCATACATTTGCTTATATTTTCTGAATATATTTATTTATTTAATGCATTATATAAAACTAATTCTAAAGCTGTTCAATTTACAGCATGGTGAAAGCCCCCTAATAAATTTCACTAAAAGGTTGCAGACAAAAACGAGCTAGTACAGTGTTGATGAATATACAGTCTCTATTTGCTAAATGATCATGTGAATTTGTCTTCTTCCCAGAATAATGTGAGTTGTTGTTATCTATCCTTAAGAATTCTGATATGTTTTTATTAGTATCCATCAAATTCAAATAGAGCTTGACTCTAAGCTCAACAAGGTTTCCCTCGGAAACGTGGCATTATTCCGGTCAGACCATGGTTTCAAACCAAACCAAATTGGTCGTCAGCTTCTTCATCAAGTCAAAGAAGCTGACGAACTATTTGGTGTAATGGTTAAGATGTCGGCTACTACGCCAAGGGTTCCGGGTTCGATCCCGGGCAGTACAAACATTTGTGTGCTTCGTGCATGTCTGTTTGTATTGGTCTGGGTGTTTTCTATGTATAATATGTATGTATTAGTACCCGTAATACAAGCTTCACGATTAAATTGGGGCCAGATGGCGTTGTGTGAGTGTCAGGATTTATATATTGTATTGTATATGAAATAAAGTCTTAAGTATCATATTGTTATAAAACTATGATTCCACCCAGGTTAAACACACACAAAGGTCTCTACGAGGCTCTGAAGAGCTCAGTGGCGAACGGCACATGCGGTGATAAGCACCTGGCCGAGTTGTTCCTGTTCGACTTCGAGCAGAGCGGCATCCAGCTGGAGGAGGGGCCGCGCCGGCGTGTCGTGGAACTGAACGATCTGATACTGCAGACCGGACAGCGGTTCATGGCCGGCGCTGCGAAGCCGAGGCGGGTGCCGAGGAACGCGGTACCTGCTAATGTACGACAGTTGTGAGTACACTTCGAGAATATCATCATCAGCTCATTAAACGTTCCCACCGAGGAGCATGATTAGGGCTTAGTTGTCCACGCGGGCCCAGTGCGGGTTGGACGACTTCACGCACAACCTTTGAATCTCTTCGCAGGGGTGCGCAGGTTTCCTCACGATGTTTTCCTTCACTGTAAGAGTGTTAGGTTACGTACATATTATTTCGAAAATTTGAAAACACGTTGGTGTGTGGTGGGATTTGAACTTCAGCCCTCCTGGCAGGAGGGCATCAGTCCTCACCATTGAGTCGCCGACGCTCTATATATATTCGAGAATATATTTTAAGTTTATTGTGATAGTCGGGCTGCTGAATGAAGCCCGATTTTGAGAGTTCTAAAGTTTTCATGTATGCATCTGTATGGGAACAAATTTTGAGATGAATCATTTATCTTTTTTTTTAATAAAAATACGCCAATATGTCAGGGCTAATTACATTTTTATTAAGCTCTTCTTCGAAAGCTAAAGTATAATGTGAAGAATTCATTCATAATTTTGTTATTTTGATATATACCAAATTGGGATTTCTCAGCGGCCCGACCAAAGTGATTAACCATAGTCTCTTGATATGTTCCGCCTTCCGCATGATTGATATATTTTTATTGTACAATTTGTACATAAGTTCTATTTTTGACTATCCATATTAAGAAGTGGTTGTTGTCTTTTTTGTGCCGTTTTTTTTTATTTAATGCGTCTTAATAAAGATAACATTGTATTCAATTGGAACGAAATATTTCAACCCATGTTATAGCTATTGTGACATTGGCATTTTTTTTTACGAACTGACTACTGCTGTTGGCCGCAGATGGCCTTTACAGCTTCACTGGGCAAGTGGCGAGCGCAATGGCTCTCAGCCTTAAAACATTGGCATTTGTGGAAAAGACTTTAATAATGTTATGAAAATATGCATTTTTAGCCATAAAACTAGAAGAGAAGACTATAGTACACATATCCATTTTTTTCTAATAAAACTATAAAAGGATATTTGTTGTTTGTCAGCTTCACAACAGAAGGCGACAATATAATAGTAAGCGGCGTATACGCGGAATGCGGGGAGGCTGCGGCCCGCGAGGCGGCCTACCGTCTCTACCTCGCGCCGGACGAACAACAACACCGGTTGTTGGCTGCTGCCTTGGACGCGCGCCGCGATATGGCCAAGCTGTGCGGATTCCGATGCTACGCGGATAGGTAACGTCACTTAAATATCAACTGTATTTAAATGTTTAGGGCTTAGATAAACTAACTACATGCACATGTCACTTAAAAAGTGTCCGCGGAATAATTCTGCCCATCGCGTCAGTTGGGCAAAAATTTCATTCGTAATCACGTCGCTTGCTACATGTGATATGGACATAGTATGCTCGTGTTTTTGATTTCCACAGACATTCAAACAGCGCCATCTAGCCCCAAGTTAAGCGTGAAGCCTGTATTATGGGTACTAAACAACAGCTAAACATAGTTATATACATTTTGTGAATAACTATAACAATAAGTCAACGTATGTGTGAAGCGGCTCGGACAATTTTTGGTTGATATTTCTTCGTGATTGTGCATTTAATTAGTTTGTTGTTTATCTAACTCTGGTTTAGGGTGACAATTTCAATTCAACATTGCATATTCTTAAATGCAAATATTTCAACCACAGAGCAATAAAAGCGAGCACAATGGAGACGGCATCCAACGTGCAGCAGTTCCTGGACATCCTCTCGGACAACCTGCACGACCGCGCCAACCGCGACTTCGACAACATGCGCCGCATGAAACAACTGGAGACTCCGTACCAGCCCGAGCTGATGTGTTGGGACACACCGTACTATACGCATCGTGCCAAAGCTCAGTTACTGAATGTGGCCAACTCGGACTTCAGCCCGTACTTCTCGCTCGGCGGGTGTATGGAGGGCCTCAACATGATCTGCCAGGAGCTGTACGGCATCAGTCTGGTCACTGAGGAAATGCTGCCCGGTGAGTACTTTCTTTGTGTTGGATTGTTCTGGGTTGAGTTGATTTAAGCATGCTTTGCTAAGGTTTTCGATCATAAGAGCAGCTTTCGCAGAAAGATGGAGTCACTTGTCACCCTCACATATATATATAGAAGGCTCTATACGACTTTTTATGAGCGACTAATACGTATACTGGAATGTAAAGAAAAATCTTGTCTTTGTTATTCTGCTCGTTTAGGGTTGTTGGATGAGTTGATCTCATACTTTGCCAAGATTTTCGGGCATAAGTGCAGCTATCGTAGAAAAATAAAGGCACTTGACAGATATATGGAACACTACATATAACTATGTCGATGGCTAGTGACTTATTTATGAAGGTAGTTTGACGGCTATTAAGTGACGTCACGCTAGCCCGAGCTTGTGAAGTGACGTCACGCTAGCCCGAGCTTGTGAAGTGACGTCACGCTAGCCCGAGCATGTGTTAGGACACACCGTACTATACGCATCGTGCTAAAGCTCAGTTACTGAATGTGGCCAACTCGGACTTCAGCCCGTACTTCTCGCTCGGCGGGTGTATGGAGGGCCTCAGCATGATCTGCCAGGAGCTGTACGGCATCAGTCTAGTGACTAAGGAAGTGCTGCCCGGTGAGTGATCACTTTGTATCCTGGATTGTTGTTGGTTGAGTTGATTTAAGTGTGCTTTGCTAAGTTTTTCGGTCATAAGAGCAGCTATCGCAGAAAAATAAAGTCAGTTGACAGATACATGGAAGGCTATTTACGACTTTTTATGTGTGTGTGCGTGAGGGAGGTTTAAAGTTGCTGGATGCTGTTGATCTCATCATACTTTATAAAAATTATGCAAGTTAGGTGGGCAAGTTCATTATTGTGTTTTTAGAATTTTGATAACTCTAAGTTTAAATATTAACAAAGTCAACATTTAACCAATGTTTCTATTATCCACACAGAAAAAAATAATCATCATTCCTATTGTTGTTACCAGGTGAGTCGTGGTCCCCCGATGTATACAAACTGGCCGTAGTGGACGAGGCCGAGGGTCTGCTGGGCCATATCTACTGCGACTTGTACGAGAGGCCCGGCAAGCCGCACCAGGACTGCCATTTCACCATACAAGGCGGCAAGTTATTGCCTGATGGCACTTACCAGGTATTTAATATGAATTATATTATGCTCAGAAGTAATAAAATTACGATAGTTTTATTTATAGATAAATTTATTATTAATTTTAAGAGCGTCGGTGGCTTATTGGTTTGGACTGTTTTTTTTTTATTAATAAATTTACATCTACAGACTCATGGTCCGTACTCTTTTTAGTTTAAGATTATTTTGTAATTTAATTATATTATGTTAGTGCTCCATGGGGCAAAAGAATTGGTTAGAGGGGGAATGGGATAACAATTAGAATTAAAAATAACTAAATATTTACATTAGGTAAAGTAGGGGTGTGAATAATATAAAATAAACGAATAAATAACATTATAATACTCTCTCTCTCTCTGTTTTATATTTATATAATAATAGTAGCAATAACTCTTACATTATTAAGTCTTACTCTTCATTATTACAATTAGAACTTAAATTAATACATTTAGCGATGTCCATTGGCCACCACCGATGCACTTCTTTAAGGTCCAGATGTTGAGGTGGATGGACCAGGGGAGTGGGCCTCTTTTTGGCTTTGTCTCTCCGATGCAATGAGTTTGTTTAGGATTGCAGGTGTGGACTGTTGCCTTCCGGTCTGGAGGGTGCAGTTTAAAATTTCACTGAATACCAATATATTTTCGATTTTCGGAATTATATGTACCTTTATCCGACGCTCTTACGATGTAGGAAAACATCGTGGAGGAAAACTGTGAACGCCTGCGAAGAGACTCAAAGGTAGTGCGTGAAGTCGCCCAATCCGCACTGGACCATCGTGGACGACTTTACAGGTCTATACACCCTTTACATGTAGGCTCGTCCCTCGGTGGGGACATTAAAAAAGCTGGTCTAGTCCCAAACTATGCATTAAGCCTGTTATATGGGTACTCAACAACTGATAGACATACTAATACTTTTTTGTAAATACATACATATAATACATAAAAAATACCCGGACCAATATGTTTATACAAATGTTTGTGTTGACCGGGGATCGAACCCCTAAGTGTAAGATCCGCTATTCAGCTATGTGCACTCCATATATGAAAGTAAGTAGTGCATACTCTGTGCGTCCAGACAACCCGGAAAATCGCCAACATATTGAATGAGATTCGCCCGTTTTTCTCCACAGATTAGAAATCGTAGCCGATCTGTCATCAACAGCACCCAATTCGACAATGATATAATTTATTGATAGTTTTTGTTATTGGCACTCACTTCGCATATCCTACTCATACGATAAAAATTGAAAATATAATTTGCTTTATATAATTATTTTGATTACAAATGAATCTGTATTCAACACATTTTTTTTGAAAAGAGTAACTACTGAGTTTCTTGCTGGTTTCTTCTCAGTGGACAACTACCTCCCGAACCAGTGGTAGCTTCATTTGACATTCATAAGTGTTCTATAAGGACCTAAACTGAATAAACACTTTTCATTTTCATTTTCATAATATCTGTGCACGCTACTGACGACATCTCACTCACCGATTACATATGGGTCGTCCATAATCATATATTAATTGAACGAGTGACACTACATAATCGCATAAACAATAAATAATTGACATCTTTGTCGTATTGAGTGCTGTTCATGACAGCAGATCGCCTATGGTTTCAAATATGTAGAGGAATAAATGAGCAAATAAGTGGGAACCATTTAATTTATTAGCAATTTTCCGTACTGTCCTTTAAGGCTGAGAGCCATCTGCGCTCGCCACTTGCCCGGTGAAGCCGTAAAGGTCATCTGCGGCCAACAGAACGCACAGGGTATACATTTGCATATAAGGAGTGCATGCCACAGTCCATAATGTTGATGATGTATTGTGTATTGTCCATAGAACCCTATAGTAGTGGTGATGTTATCCCTGAGTGGGGGGCACCGGTCCGGGCCAGCCCTACTAGGGTTGGGCGGTGTGGACAACCTGTTCCACGAGGTGGGGCACGCGCTCCACAGTATGGTGGGGCGCGCGCCACACCAGCATGTGGCCGGGACCAGGTGTGCCACCGACCTAGCTGAGTTGCCCAGCGTGCTTATGGAGTACTTCGCTACCAGCCCCCCAGGTAAATATACTACACCACAGGTCGCTTTTATGGCGAGAGACAAAGGATAACATGTGAGCTGCCAGTCCCTAGGTGACAAAAAACTTACAGCTACTACCACGGGTCGCTTCTATGGCGACGGATAAAGCTGCCCAGTATTCATGGTATGTATCAAAATAATTAACATTGACGCCTGTAGATGTTAACAAACTAACATAGACCAAGATGACATGGATTTTCGCGCATAGCCATTTACGAAAAACACTTCCTGCACTGTTTGAACACGCTGACTGAGTTTTTATGGAGAATTTGGTATTTATTTTTTGATCTGTCCATATATACATTTTATTGCACCTGATTGTACTTCTCCACCAGCCCCCACTCATACGCAAACTTACGCTTCAAAACTGTCAAGAAGGTCGCCAGCAATCTTTCTCTCTAACATATTATTACTCAGTGTGTAAAACTATGTTATTAAGCGTTACCTGATATGCCGTACCACGCAAAAGAGCGTAGGTGGCTCAATGGCGTGGACATCCTTCCGATCTGGAGAACGCAGGTTCATATCTCGCCACGTACTTATGAGTTTTCAAATTTTCGACGCTCTTACGGTGAAGTAAAATATTGTGAGGAAACCTGCGCTATTCAACTGTCGTGCGTGAAGTCGGTCAATCCGCACTGGGCCCGCGTGGATGACTAAGGCCTATACACCCTTTACAGGTAGGCTTGTGCCCCTCGGTAGTGCCGTTTAATGGGCTGGTGATAATTTTAAAATCCAGGCATATCATCTGTTAAGTTGGTTAAAAGTGTCAATTTGTTATTTTTCCTTAGCCAATGAATTGGATGTTGTATGTAACGCAGGTGGTGCGTCGGTTCGCGAAACACTTCCAGACCCGGGAGCCGATGCCCGAGGATATGCTGGACCGACTCTGCGCCTCCAAACACTTGCACGGCGCTAGCGAGATGCAATTGCAGGTATTGTCCGCTAAAAGAAGCTGACTCGGTTTTATTCAGTGTTTTAGAATAAAATGTTGCTTTTCAACTCTTTGACTCATTCTAGCAGTAAGGAGAGAGAGAGCCGGAGCAAACATATCCCAAATAAGTGAGCACAGTGTTGCTACACTATACGACGTAAAGCTGCAGAGGCACAGTATCCAGTAATGTCACAGCCTGTTTCATGCTAACTCAATATTTTTAAACACAAAATGCTGAAACTGCTCGATAGTCTTCACTCATAATCATATTGTAACTTTTCTTTGCATACTCGTATGTTCAATTCAAATGTTTTTTATTATATATTTTTATCTTCTGTTTAAATGCCTCTAACTACAACAATGTTGTGTGTGCATATAAAAGGCTTGCATATATGAAAATGTAAATGCAAACGTTGATTATGTTTAGCTGTAAGCACACCTTTATAAATAAATAAATAGTCTGGCAGTTACCCCTTGTTAAAAATCGCACGTCGTGTACAGTGTCTTAGGGAAACAATAAACTAGCTACATGTACAATCAAGAAGAAATATCAACCCAAAAAGGTCGGACCCGCTTCACACATACGTTGACTTATTGTTATATTTATGACGTAAAATTATTCATTAAAATTTCGACCTTATCGCGTCATTAAAAGGGTACCTACAAGCTCAAAAGCTAGAGCATACTGCTGTATCACGACACTATGTAGCGAGCGACGTGATTATGAATGAAAATTCTGCCCAGATGACACAGTGGGCAGAATTTTGCCGCAGTTTCTTGTTTGTCTAAGAACAGTGTAGATGATCAATGACTCAAGGGGGTTCACTGTCTCCGCCACAGACATCCGAATATACAATTAGACTGGTCAAGCCGCCAAGTTTATAGGCAGTCCCAGTGTCGCAATTTCTTTTTGGTTCTTACCTGTGAAAAGTTATTATATTTCTTGGTAAATTTACTGATTCCTTGCGATGATGGCATGCCACAATTGCACAGGATGGCATTTTGGGATAAAACGGTAATTTCTTCTAATATTCGTGCGTCTTGACTCGTCTCACAGAGCGTAAACTGGCAGCCAGTGTATGCTCGTTGAGCTTACATTTGTCGCACTTAAAAACGCGGCTTGCCCTATCTCCTGTATTGGAAAATCTGTGGTCTCCGCAAACAATAGACGTTCTGTCTTTCCGCTATATTAAATCTTCGAAGGGAAGTCCTAAATTATTATAAACATATTTTCAGGTATTCTATTCGGCACTGGACCAACAATACCACGGTCCGAATGGCTCCTTTGACGGGCGGACTACAGAAGTACTCAAACAAGTGCAGAAACAGTACTACGGCCTGCCCTATGTTGAGAATACGGTAAATTAATTTTGATAGAATCAATAATATATATAGAAAACATTTATACCAGGTAAAAGACGGTGTTATATTGTCTAGTTAGTTACCACCACAGTGCCAGATATCGTCCCGTAAAATAGCAGTCTTTTGCACTACTGTTTCGGGATGAGGGCACTGTAACTAATAAAATTACCGGGTATGAAAGACCTAAAATCTGTAGTCTCGGGTGAATAGCGCAGAGCAGTTTTGGCGGAGAATTATGACTTACTACTGTTATTAATTTCCTTTGACCGTGTCCAGGCGTATCACATTGTATTGAAATTATATGTGTAGGTTAAGAAACCTCCATATTATGTTTTTTAAATTGAATAATTTGCGCGAGAGGCACTCCCAAAGTTGAAAAAAGTGTCCTCCCCTCCTTATTTTCCGATCTATGGGGTTGATAAAATTAACAAACAACGAAATTTAGTTTGAGCTATATCTGGTCAGTCGTTTTTTTATACGTCTTAAACGGTGAACCACTATTTTCTCATAATAAAGCTGTAGTAGGGCCTAAGTAAATTAAAAATATTGTATTTTATTTTACTTGATACTGCGGAACCCTCCACGGGCGAGTCCGACTAGCACATGGCCAATTTTATTCATGTTATTCTTAAGTTCACCAAGGGATTGATTAATGTGTATGAACATGTCTGTACATTATCACCAAATATTAATAGGCAGCTATATTTGAGGATAAACACTAAATTTGTGGCTATATAGCGCTGTAGGATAATAAATAAATAAATGACCACTGACATTCACACAGCGCCATCTAGCCCCTTGTGAATCTTGTATTACAGGTA
Source organism: Leucinodes orbonalis (assembly GCA_019425675.1). Taxonomy (NCBI): domain Eukaryota; kingdom Metazoa; phylum Arthropoda; class Insecta; order Lepidoptera; family Crambidae; genus Leucinodes; species Leucinodes orbonalis. The sequence continues at coordinate 35,555 of PQWD01006563.1, forward strand.
CTAAACAACTGATTAACATACTCGTACTTATTAATACATACATATTATACATAGACGAATACAAACAGATATGTTCATGCACATAAAATGTTTGTACTGTGCGGGGATCGAGACCGGAAACCTAAGTGCAGTAGCCGACGTATCAACCGTTACACCAAATGGGTCGTCAGAATGGAGTAATAAAGGATAACATGATTCGCAGGCGTGGCAGCACCGTTTCAGCCACCTGATCGGCTACGGCGCCAAGTACTACTCGTACCTGATCTCGCGGGCCACGGCGTGGGCGGTGTGGCGCGCCAACTTCGCCGACGACCCCTTATCGAGAGCCAGCGGACGGGGACTCCGCGCTGGGGTACTCGCGCACGGGGGATCTGTGCACCCGCATGTGAGTTTCTCTTGTTTGGACAAGTGGGTTTTGTATAGCATATGAGTTAGTCTTGTTTGAAAAATGTATTTATTTAATTTAGGTCCATAAATAACACTAACGAATGTCAAATGAAGCTACCACTGGTTCGGACTGTCGTTATCCACTGAGAACAATTCCAGCAAGAAACTCATAAATATTGTATTGAAAAAATATAAATATTGTAGGTGTTTATTATTTTATGATATCGGTCAAGAAAAAGGCTATACAGAACTTACTCGTCCTCATTTGGACGAGTAAGTTCTATATAGAGCTGTCTCTGACTTACACAAGTAACCGACTTTGATATATACTCTGTCTAACCATTTATTTTCTTTTGACGACTATGAATAACTTTTATAATGGACATAACTGTACTACAGTAATAACGTCTTTAATAACATGTAACGCCCACTAAGTGAAGTGCCCCATATTAATAAGACACGGACTTATCTTTGTATCGTATATTAGTAAATTTTGTCAATTGTTTTTTCGGCAGCTGCTTTATATTCGACCATTTGTTTTGCAGACTCTCCTGACGAATTACTTGGGCACAGAAATAACGCCGCAAAGTCTAGCGAGCGCTCTAGCTGAAGAGCTGGACTATCACAAGGACCATCTTGACTCGGTGCTAGCGCGTATCAACAAATGAAGATGATGTAATAAGTTGTGTTCAGAATGTCCAATTCCTAAAATATTCAATTTTTGGACAAGTAAATAACGATTTTCTAAATGAAGGATGTTTCTCTAGTATAATGAATGGTTTTAAAATAATACCATAATCTACTATAAAACAGGTCATTTTGGAATTTGAACACTGAATCTAAACGGAATACATGAGGATGACATATATTAATTGGTGCTTTGAATATGCAGTAGCAATGATAATTTAGTTATTATTAAAATACAGGTTCACGTTTTAGTGTATGTGCGTTCCAACAATGTTGGTATCATCACGCTAGTACAGGCATAGTATATAAATACTATAGTATTGTATTACTTCTCACAACTCCTATTCAACCTATCGCAGTCCACTGCTGGACATAGGTCTCCCCCATTTTGCGCCAGATATCCCGGTCCTCCGCTTTCCTCATCCAGCCTCCACCAGCGACAACAACAACAACTCAAGTCAAATCTTTCCTAGTAACTATTGTTCCTACTTTGCAGTTTAAAAGTTAACTAGATAGCGATGATGAGGCTTTAAGATGCTCAACCTTTTACCTGCCTTGATTCCGAACCCTGGAAAATTAAAATAGAAGTCTGCCTATAAATGTAATATTATTAGATTAAAAAAAATAGTTTCTTTGTCTAATTGCGCACTTTGCCTGTCTCAGTATGTTTTTTTCCTGTTTAGGACTGCTGGAAGAAATTCCATTCGGAAGAAGCAGTACCTTTGTACTTTTTTCTCACTAAATATTATTCTGACTATTTTTTATGTGTGCATAAACAATAAATAAATAATATAAACACTGTGGACACTCACTTTTTTCTTTAACAACAGAATGCAATAGGATAAATGTGTACGTGTTTTTTATTAAATAACCATTTCGTTTTGTAAATATTTCAGTCCATTCAGTAGCTTCTGGAAAAAATATTGTTGAACTGTTCTAAAAATACGACTAATTGGTATGACGCCCGTTTAAATTATAGTAATCTTCTAGGTATGATTAACTGTTAGTGACGTTTGGAATAAAAATTAAATATGAATTTATTTATCATATAGTTCTTGACAGGCATTTGATATAATATTAAAAATAAATAAATTTGTTAGTGCTAATATTACCTTTGAGATGCTAATGTATGTTTGTGTTAATATCGAATCAAATTCTGTTCCTTGTTGAATTATTGTACTATATAATGTAAATATTGTGTATTAGAAAGGACTATTGTGTAGAATAAACTGTACAGTTTATATGGTGTTATAGTAAAGCTCACAAAAGATCTTATGTATAAAAATAGTTATAGTATTTATTTCGTTCGAAATAAAACAATAATTGAAAATTGTAAATAGAGTTTTAATCAGTAAGCCCTCCGTGATGACTTGCTAGGATTAGGGACTATAAATTCAATTAATATTCAAGCGTTTATACACAACAATGATGGAAGTACTAACTTAACACTAAAGTTTACTTGTCACAATAATATGATTGACATGGCATTGAATGTCTGTAGTTAACTCTTTACTTCATAAAATTATATTTGACTAATAGAAAAATATGTATGTAATAAATACTACAAATTAAAAGCTACGAAAAAAACATAAATACTCGACTGTTTCACAATCCGTGTATGTATTTATTTAACACATTTAAAATGATAAATGGAATAACTTATTGGATAAGTGGTCCTATACAACTCCTGAGAACAAACGTATGCCAATACCGGAGGGCAATCGATTTTCTAATATCACACCTTATATACCTAGACCACGCAAAATATAATGTATATTTGCAACCCGCAACTCAGCCGTATTATATTTTAATTTACATACTGCGTATCTGTACATTTTAATATTTTTTTCTCGTTATTAAGCCTTTGGCCTTTGTGCAGGTTGCCAGTCTGTCAGCCTTCGATGTGACGATGGTAGTTTAATAATCAAATTACCATCATAGTCTCCATCATTTTGTAATTATCACGTGTCAAATTTAGGAAATATTCTCAGTTTATAATCTCCGTTGCTGTTTAAGGGACTTATAGCAATGATCATTTATTTATTTATTGTAATTTTTATGAAGGAAGAAAATTTACTTTTGTTGAAGTTTCTAGAGCAAAATTCTATAAAAAGTCCAATCATGAAAAAAAATGTCCCAACAGATTCTCTACTCATGAGCCGGACGGAGAACCCCATCACAGACTTTAATTGATATCTCGTACGGACTTATATGCATTTAATTCTCTTTAAGCACGCTAGATTATCTCTTGGCTTAAACCATTCCTATGCAGGGTTATTAATAAAATACAACTTTTATAAGAATACATTTAAAATTTGCGTAACTATATACATATTGTTATTATTTACTCATAGTATTAATAATATCTTCGCCGTAATGACTTGATCTATTTTTGCAGCGATTTCTAGATTATTTGTCGATTACAAAAAAATACCAGCATTTTAAAAATAACCTTGCATATAATGAGAATAAATGTCAATTGCATCGTGAGCAATAGGGAATTAGCTATTCACATGCAATAAAAATATCTAATATTTGTAGACATAACTCAAATACTATCACTTCTCGATGTATTCGATCCTAAACTAGTTATATTACCCACACTTGTATTATGCTTCAGTTCAGTCTGCTACAATTCTTATGACATAAACACACATGTTACTAGACTTATATATTATTCTTTGTACACAGAAAAACTTCGAGTGGCGTACCAGTTTTTGTGGTAGATGTTTTTACATAAATAGAAATATTGAGTTAGTGAGTGCTGTTATCTTTTTATGTCTTTAGAGATTCATATATAAAAATGTTATTCCACTGTCTACTAGATGCTGCGTAGACGGCACACTTTTTATATGATCAAGTCTACGGCGCACAAAAAGTCAGAATGGCGTGCTAGAAGTCGGTCGCGGATTTTTAACAGATTCAACGCACACGACGCAAATCTTTGATCATTCTTGAATGCAGATTAAAATGACGCCGGACTTTTTGCGCGTCGTGTGCGCATATAGTCCGGCGTCATTTAAATGGCGTGTGAATATTACTTTCTGTAATATTCTATCTTTGACTAATTACAAAACAGTCAATTCAAAGGAACCGTACCCTAAGTACTGTTAAATTGAATCAAATACTAGTGTTTTGGCTGAGAACCGTTTATTACTAGAGCATATGTATAGTTGCGTTAGGCCACGTAGTTGTATTGGTTGGGGTTGTCGCGGTCTCGCTCCATGTAGTCGCGGTCTATCAGCGATTCGATGCGCTTTTTGAGATCGGCAGGCTGTGAAACAAAGAAACATAAACTAAGTAGTGAAGTCATGCTGTCATGTCTCGAGGTGAGCAGTCTAGTTCTACTTCAGGTGAAAATAATAAGATCTCGAAATCAACAAACTAGACGATATAGAATAGGAAACAGGAGTGTTATGCACTTTTGTGTTTCGGGATGAGGGCACTGTAGCTAGTGAAAATACCGGGTATGAGAGACCTAACATCTGTTGTCTCGGGTGGCCGGCGCAGTGCGGCATTGATGGAGAATAATATCTGTCTATCAGTTGTTGGTCTCCTTTAATGCCGCTCTGTCATGGTCTGGCGGATCATTATGCATCAGGTGAACGTCCAGACCGTCCTGTACACTTATAACATAAAAAAAAGAATAAAGATTTTTTACTACGTATTCTTGAGTGAAGAACTCAAATTGTAATCACCTTGACGGGGAACTTGAGCTGGTTGTAGAGCTCCGAGATAAGCAGGTTGTGCGAGAGAGCCTTCCGCATCTTCATGACACGCACGATGGCCGCGTCGATCTGGTACTGGCGGTCTTGGAACACGCGCTCCTCTGTCGCTTTCTGTTCCTCGCTCTGACAAATAATAAGGATACATTAATTTATTACAATGAGTACCATATTTCATGCTAAATTATTAAATAAATACATATTTATTGACATTCAAAGCGTGAAACTTGTATTATGGGTACTTCACAACGGATAAATATACTTTTTTTTTTGTAAATACATACATATTGTACATAGAAAACACCCAGACCAGTACAGACACGTTCATTCACACAAATGTTTGTACTGCCCGGGAATCGAACCCGGAACCCTTGGTGTTGCAGCCGACGTCTCAACCGCACCACCAAATGGGTCGTGAAATTATTATTAACGATAGTATTAAGAAAATCGCATATATATACGACTCATGTGGTGGGTTCAAAGTTTTTTATATGAGACTGGTTTGCAGTGGAAAAAAAAAGTTTAAAGCTAGCAGTTGAGTTATGCCTCATAAAGGGATAAAAGGTCAGCCCCAGGTTAATGTGTGAATTAAAGTTAAAGTGGGCTGGTCACGTATGTCGCAGAACCTCGGGCCGTTGGAGCAGACGAGTTCGGGAGTGGAGACCGCGTCTCGGCAAGCGTAGCGTAGGACGCCCGGACCGAGGGACCGACGACTTGCGAAAGGTCGCTGGTGGAGGCTGGATATCGCGGAGGGACGGGATATCTGATGCAGAATCGGGGAAACCTATATCCAGCAATGGACTGCGATATGATGAAGAGAGAAGAGAGAGAGAGCTAGTATGACAGTACTGATATAATATTTATACGAAAACTAAAACACTACCTTATTAATAACTCATATTATGATATTGATGAATATTTTACTGATAGTAAAATAAATGTATTGGCTATTTAGAACTACATAACATTTAATAAAATGACGTGATACATATGCTCACAAAACAATCGAAAAAAGTGTTTCGAATGCAGTGACAGCACACATACACATATTTCGAATGAGCGTACATTTATCTAAACAAAAGAGTACAAACTGTACTCTCTTTGGCGTTTCGTTTTTGAGGCACGGATGGCGTATCTACCTTTATACATACATAATATCATTGTTTAAAATGTTATGTTTTCTCTCCTAGTCCTTATATTGCGTGCACAACAGGGTCCATAACACTGGTTTCACTTTTTATGTTCCATCCTATATACATTATGGTTTGGCAATAAATGATTGAGTATTGACAGTGGCACGCACCGTCTCCTTCATCTGTATCTGGTTGATCTTGATGCGGAACAGCTTGTTGGTGAAGTCCGGGTTGTAGGCGAACGTGTCGGTGTCGGCCACCTCCCGTCCGCGCGGGGCCTTCGTCAACACACGCGCCTTACCGCACGCTAGCGACTGCAGTGTACGTCGTAGTTCACCGGCCTGTACAAATTTATGAGGTTATTAAATGGTTTTTAAATTGATTTATTTTAAACTAGTTATTGCTCGGGCAATCGCTCGCGTTAAATTCTGGCTCATACAGGTCCTCTTTTCTGATAAGATCACAGAACGGTACTCGAAACAGTTTCTTTAATACGTTCTTAGATAACAATAAACACACTGGATCAGTGGTTCATATCCTGGGGGTAATTACTCCCGAAGGGGTAAAACGGATATTCTAGGGGGGTAACACGGGATGGCACAAAATTGTATGAAAAATTGCAATTAACAAAATACGCAGCGAAAATCAGCTGCAGAATAGCCCTATTATAGGTGACAGAGCTTTAAAAATATTGATTCTATTTGCTATTACTTACAGATTTTAAGTTAGCTAGGGGTAAACTCAACTCCCATACTTGTTCACAGGGATAGTGAGATTGAAAAGGTTAGGAACCACTGCACTAGAAGAATTTTACTAAATAATTTTATGTCATAAATATAAGAATAAGTCAACGTATGTGTCAAAAGGTTGGACATTATTGGTTGATATTTCTAAGTGACTGTGCATCTTAATGTTTATCTAAGACAATATTATAGCTTTTTAATTGACGATAGATATGTCGAGCTTACGTGTGAAATCACGAGATCTGTTTTAGTTATTAATTTTTAACTATCTCATTTACATATTCATTTTTAAGTAGTAACTTTCATGGATCCCTGTTATAAGGATATTCATTTTTAAGTAGTCGCCGCTTAGATCAATAATCAACTGGATGCAATACCACGAAGGAAACGTCAACCAAAAAATGTCCGCGCCCCTTGACACATACGTATTATTGTTATATTTAGAACGTAAAATTATTCATTTAAATTTTGACCTTAACGCGTCACAGAAAGAGTACAAAATCAAAAACAAGAGCACACTACTATATCATTATGACATGTAGCGAGCGACGTGATTATGAATGAAAATTCTGCCCAACGGACGCGACGGGCAGACTTTTGCCGCGGACACTTTTTGAGTGCGATTGTACATCCAATTAGTTAATTTATCTAAGAGTCGGAGTATTAAAACAATTAATAAATATAACTCACCTCAATATTTGTGTTTCCCCTAATGTCTTCAAACGATAGGTTATCCCCGTCGTTGAACAGTAGCAGTACTAGCGCTTGAAATAGCGATACCTGTAATTCTTTGTTACCCTGCAAAAAGCGCACAAGTTAGAATTTAAAATAAATATATATTTTTAAATACCACTATTTTTAAGTTACGCGGTATGCCCATCCAATATAATATTAATAATAATAATATCCACTGACATTCACACAGCGCCATCTAGCCCCAAGTTAAGCGTGAAGCCTGTATTATGGGTACTAAACAACGGATAAACATACTTATATACATTTTTGTTTTGTAAATACATACATATTATACATAGAAAACACCCAGACCATTACAAACAGACATGTTCATGCACACAAATGTTTGTACTGCCCGGGGATCGAACCCGGAACCCTTGGTGTTGCAGTCGACCTCTCAACCGCAACACCAAATGGGTCGTTAAATAATATTGTTCTGGATCTGAATACAACTCGCGTGGTAGATGTCGCACAAAAATGAATCTGACAACCTGCTGACACTTTGGATCACGTTTTATTATTTTATGTGTAATAAATAAATGTATATATCTATAAGTGAAAATGTCAGCAACGTCGTGTTTTCGAATCCCGCAGGGAATCCTCACTTTTGTGCGTTTTTTTCCCAGTATGGTTAGGAATGTCCCAACCAAAGGCAGGCTTGGCAGGCTGAATCAACGGATTGTCCGAAACGAAAGATATTTCCGTTCTTCGGAGGGCAAGGTTCATTAAAAAAATATATATCTACGATACATAACTTATACTAATTACATTACTGTTAAATTTAAAATGGCACGTGATCGGCGTCACGTGATTTTTTTATTGTTACCTGTCCCGATCTGCAACCTCAAATCCCCATTTTTTGGCCTCGTGTCCCGATTTAAAACAACTCGGACCTGACAACACTATTCGTCCCCCGAGCGCCGGTACGAGCGCCCGAAACTCTCAGTCGTATGTCCTAATGGCTATGCTCCGTGGGAAGGCCTTGCCTCGGCCCTTAAGGGCTGATGCCGTTGAGGCGGCAGTGTCCCCCGAGCGAGGGTATACCTGTGCGAAGTGCGCCCGCAGCACGCAGTGTCCCAGCGTGGGCTGCCACTGCAGCTTCCGTCCCGAGTGCTTGGCGAGGTAGAACTTGGCGAAGTGTTCCTGCTGGCGCGTCAGCTCGGCCGGCAGCCGCACCTCCGCCGCCGCGTACGTCGGCCAGAACCCCTGCGTCAGGATGTGCACCGACAGCTCCAGACCGCTCTCCGACCCGCACGCCACCTGCTACAATTTATAGACGCTGTAGGATCAACTGAGTGATGTTGGAATTGAAATACATAAGAGATTTTACGAGGTTGAAACTGGCAGAAAAATTCTAGCAGGAAAACGCGATGGCCAGACCTCCCTGCGTCAGGATGTGCACCGACAGCTCTAACCCACTCTCCGACCCGCACGCCACCTGCTACAATTTATGGACGCTGTACATCAACTGACTGATATTGGAATCGAAATACATAGAGATTTGATGAGGCTGAAACTGGCAGAAAAATTCTAGCAGAAAAACGTGATAGCCAGGGACGAAAAAGGACTTGGTCCCCGTTTTCAATAGCATATGTTTAACAATATTTTTATATATAAAACAGCCTTTTTTGGTACCAAGTCATTTTCGTCGCGTTTTTTCTGCTAAAATTTTTGCCAGTATCAGCCTCATGAGATTAGTTATCAATATTATTATTATATAGTTTACCAACAAGTTACGATAACTTTAGATGCGCAATGGAATCCCGCGATGATTTAAACACGGTGGAAATGTCAAAAATGAAAATTATGAAAAAGGATAGCTCGAGGCGACAGAGTTATAAAGGTTCAAATCCCGCCACGTACAAATATGTTTTCGAGTTTTCGATTCAAAGGTTGTGCGTGAAGTCGTCCAATCCGCACAGGGCCCGCGTGGACGACTAAGGTTTAACCACCCTATACTGGTAAGCTCGTGCCCCTCGGTGGGTACGTTTAATGAGCTGATGATGATAAATGACACGTTGGTGCGAAGTGTACTTCCTCAGTAAGAAAAGTGAAGTATTGAATGCATTTAAAACATACAAAAACCAGTTAAAAACCTTAAAATAGCAAATCAAACGGCCAAATACCTGTTTATAAGTGATATTAATGTCTTTAGAGAGCTCCATATCCTTGAACATGCCCTCCAGCTTGCACGTGAAACCACCGCCGCACTCCTGCTTCAGTTTGCTCAGCATCGACTTCTCCGCATCGACTGACGCCGACTTGCCGACCAGCAGCCTCTTGGCGAGGTCTTTCTTGTAAAACGCCTCGAACACATCCTTGCCGTGTATGAAACGGAATAGCACCATAATCTTGTCGAGCAACCTCTCCAGTTCCTCCTCGGTCGCCTCTTTGTTGCCAGCGCGCAGTTTCACATCGACGAATTTGGCTGGAGGTTTAGATTAGATGGTGGTTATGATAAAAACCAATGCAAAATTCATTCATTCATTCAAACACATTTGTGTACATGAAGATGTTTGTATTGGTGTGGGTGTTTTCTATGTATAATATGTTGTTGTTTAACACCCGTAATACAAGATTCACGATTAACTTGGGGCTAGATGGCATTATGTGAATGACAGTGGATATTTGTTTATTTGTTTAAAGTTATTGAAGTTCATTGGATTTATGTATATTATTAAGGTTTCGAAAACCAATATATCCTTAACGCTGACGGATCTGTAGCTGTTGACATCCATCTGCTACAAATCACCTTAACCAAGTCATCAGTTCATCATTCCTTTTTTTGTACATACATATTATATAGAAACACCCAGACCAATACTAACAGACATGTTGATGCACGCAAATGCTTGTAAATGTTCATGCATATTAATGTTTGTAAATATTCACAAATATTTGTAAATAAATGCACGGGGATCGAACCCGGACTAACAACTACAACAAATGGGTTAACAATCAACAGCTTCACTCCCATGTCTTTATGCTAGAGCAGGCAATACAGCAAACCGTTCATCTGATGGTATATGACATCACTGCCCGGGTACATTTGTTATACTTGAGGGCACTGAAATGCATTGCTTTCAAAGGAAGCCAACGCAGTTCAGTGCCTATAAACAGTACCTATAAGTTATGCTAAACAAATAACAACTTTACTACCATAAACATAAGCATCAACTAACTCGAGTAACTCGAGTTTCTTGCCGGCTCTTCTCGAAGATCCTACTTATTCCGAACCGGTGGTAGAGTCACAAAAAATATGATAATAATAACAATTGACGATTCAAAAGTATCTGTAACAGATTTATTTGAATAAATATATTTTTTCTTTCTTTCTTTCTTTCATCATTCACATACCTATAAGTTCAGCCGGCTTGTTCTGCCGCTGGTTGATAAAATACTCGAAGGCTTCCCGCACCGAGTACGTGAACTTCTCGTTCCTCTGGAAGCAGGTGCTCACCACGTGGTCCAGTTGCTCCTTGAACTCCAATAGCTCCGCCACCATACTCTTGTCGCGTTCCGGTTCTATTACTATCGTGCGGCCTTTTTTCTGGAAGACATTAAATGTCTATCAGTTAATTTGGGTTGAACAAGCTAAAATCATAATGACATCGGTAAATTCCTTATTTTATTTATTCATAAACAATCATCTATTGTGTTTGAATTTACAAAATTCTTAGAATAACAAATTATAGTCACATAAAAGATTGCATTTAATACAATACAGTATAAGAATTAACAAAATTGTCGAAACAATAATATAATGACATTATAGATAGATATGATTCTTTATTGCACACCAAAAAAAAGATACATATTTAACAACAAATGAAGGGAAATAATGCAATTCAGGCGGCCTTATCGCTTGGAGCGATCTCTTCCAGACAACCTCACAAACATATAGAAAATTAACAACATGAAAGGGCAAGACAGTGCAAAGTAAGAAAAGAAATTATACATTTTCTTTTATGTTCAACTTATACGACCCTTAAAATATACATTGGAAACAATTACAATAGGAACAAGGAAATAGTTCCTTTTTAGAACCACAGATTTTTGAAACTAAACATGCCAGTGCCTTGGTATTATTTTGGCATAGGTTGAGTGCATTAATCATTAACAAATAATAATGGTAACCTAATATTCTGTCATAATAATTTACGACATCGACCATTGTAACTCTTACATCTAATTGGATATTCTAAATCAATTACCTGTTTCTGTTTTATTCTATTAGATTCCTTTAATTATAAATATAGTTTTTAATTAAAACCAAATCAAATATAATCTACTTAAAATTAAAATGCGAAGGTGCATTAAAAGTAACTTAATTTGTAGTAGTATGTAGATACCTTGATATAAGCATTAAAGTGGTTACACAGCTCGTTGAGTCCATCTTTGACCCGGCTAAACAAACTGTACAACGTGGTGAGGTCGGCCAACCGGGGCCCGTCCATCAACGCCTCCAAGCCCTTGCTCAGCACCCCGCCCAGATGCTCGCTTAGTAGCTGACGTTCCACTGTGTGGATCAGCTGCCACCTGGAAATCATATAACTCGGTAAAACACCTCAATAGCATGCTGTTGAAGTCAAACTTTGACGACCCAGTTGGGGTGTAATGGTTGAGACGTCGACGCTCCTACAACAATATTTTTGTCCATGAGATAATCATCTTCAGTATGCCATTCCTCAAAAGGCATGTTTTGACTTTGATTTCAAATTTTTGTGTTGCTAATTCTAAAACAATTATAAACAAAATATCTTAATGCATTGGCCTACAAAGAGTTGACTATTTTTGCTTAGTCTATGTTTTTGAACAGCAAGTTTGGCTTTTCTTGCGAATGCGAATCAAATTATCAATGTAGATGATAAACCCATTTATCAATGTAGGCTTACAATAAGTACTTACGAATGTAAAAACATAATAATACTATATATCAATTCGTTATCATCATCCTACCCTTCATTCATCCTAGCCTACCTGTAAAGCGTAGTAGGCTTAGTATTCCATGCGGGCCCAGTGCGGATTAGATTGGTCGACTTCACGCACAACCTTTGAATCTCTTTGCAGGCGTGCGCAGGTTCCCTCACAATATTTTCCTTCACCGTAAGAATGTCGGATAACGTACATATAATTTCAAAAAATACAATGGTACGTGGTGGGATTTGAACCTGCCACCCTCCAGATCGGAAGGCAACCAATTATCAATTGGTCAATATAATTAAATGCAGCGGTACTGACTTGGTAGAGTGGTCTAAGTAGTGCAACAGTCTCTCGTTCTCCTCGCGCAGTCGTTTCTCCACGTGCGCCAGATATTGCGGCACGCCCAGCTCGCGCATCAGCCTCTGGCCCTCAGCCGCGTACAGGCGCTCCGTGGCCACCAGGAACCTACCAACACCACCACAATAAATAAATATCCGCTGACATTCACACAGCGCCATCTAGCCCCAAGGTAACCGTGAAGCCTGTATTATGGGTACTAAACAACGGATGAACATACTTATATATTTTTTTGTAAATACACATTATACATAGAAAACACCCAGACCATTACAAACAGACATGTTCATGCACACAAATGTTTTTACTTTTGTACACCCTTGGTGTTGCAGTCGATCTCTCAACCGCAATACCAAATGGGTCGTCGAATACGATAAGATACCTACCTACCATGTTTCATAGGAGTAAGACATATATGAGAGTAATAATATACAAAAAAAGGTTATCTTAAGGGTCTAAAAGCAATCTAGGTCACCACTCAGACATAAACAGGTTGCAGCAACAGTACAATGTGCTTCAAAGGTCCACAGACAGATTTTCAGATGTAATCAGTCAACTTACAAAAACTACTTTTAGAAAAAATTTAAGGTTGATGTAAATTGATTATTTATTTTTATAGTCATACTTATAAACAAAAGTAAAACAAAGTAAATGTGTCCATACTAAACACAATTGCATGTCGTGGCAACCTGTAATTGAATCTGCACTTAGCATGTTCTTTTTTGTATTATAGATTTAATTAGTGTAGTGCAATGAAATGAAAAAACAGAATGAATGGATAACTTGTTCTTTAAAGGGTTGCATATAATATCCTAAAGGAACCGAAAATTTGGACATATCAAAACAATATTGTAAAATGAATGACCAATCAGACCAACCCTAGTGTCAAGACTAAATAATTTCATAGTGTGTTTTTGTATTCAATTCACTTTTATTTTCATTTAACTATAATGAGAAAATAACAGCTAAAGAGTTAAAGCCATGTTAACACAGTACACAATGATTCAAAAATTAGTCAATAGTCCTATGTAGAGTGAAACTCATTAATTTAATTTTGTATTTTGCTGTGGGATTTAAAGCTTTCCTGGATAAGTGGCGATCGCAGGTGGGTCTCAGCCTAAGCAGTTTGTTTTGCGTAATGGTTGAGACTTCGGTTATTACACTTAGGGTTCCAGGTTCAATCCCCGGACAGCACAAACATTTTGTGTGCATGAACATGTCTGTTTGTATTGGTCTAGGCTTTTTCTATGTAAAATATTATTTGCAAAAAAAGGGTATAAGTATGTTTATTTTGTTGTTATAATAATAATAATCTTTATTGCACAGCAAATAAAAAAGAATATAATAAATGAAGAACCAAACTGAAAGTACAATTGAGGCGGTCTTATCGCTATAAAGCAATCTCTTCCAGACAACCTTCATGAGAGGAAATACTTGTATAATATATTTAATAAAAAATTGGCCAAGCGCGAGTCGGAATCGCCCGTGGAGGGTTCCGGAGCAGCAAGTAACATAAAATAATGTAATTTTTATTTACTTAGGCACCTACTACAGCTTTAATATGAAAAATAGTGGTTCACCGTATTTGACTTATAAAAAAAAACTACTCACCAGAAATTGTTCAAACTGAATTTCGTTGTTAAATTTTATAGTAATGTAATGTAATTTTATAAAAATGTACGATGTAATTTTTTTCGATTTTGGAAGTGTCTCTAGCGCAAACTATTCAATTTACAAAAAAATGATATTAGAAACCTCGATATAATTTTCAAGCTCTACACATTGATACCCCACACGGGGGGGTTCGATGAAAAAAATTTTTTGAGTTTCAGTTAAATGTATGGAGAACCCCAAAATATATTTTTTTTTCAAGTTTTTTTAATAAAACCTAATAGCGGTTTACAGAATACATATACTCACAAAGTTTGAATAGTGTAGTGCTTATAGTTTCGGAGAAAAAAGGGGTTGTATTATTCGGACGGACGGACGGACAGACAGACTTGACGAATCTATAAGGGTTCCGTTTTTTTCCATTTGGCTACGGAACCCTAAAAAGTATATAAGTATGTTATCCGTTGTTTAGTACCCACATTACAGGCTAATGCTTTATTTGGAGCTAGATGACACTGTGTAAATTATGCAACAATCATGTCGGCTCACTTGTGTTCAAACGCGTCCTGGTATATCTGCAAGTCCGACAGCATCCTCAACAGGCTCTTCAGCAAGGAGCGGTCCACCGCGTCCCCGCCTCGCTCGCGCTCGATCAGCAGAAGCAGTCCGTCCACTGTGCGCGTCTGCACCAACGTGTTCATCGCTATATGGTGCCGGAATAGGTCCAGGCCCATGTCCCTGGAACACAATACAATTTAATGTAAAATTTTGAATTCTGGGTTCGATTGATGTAAAACCATGTGTGTACAAACATGTGTGTTTGTATTGGTGTTAATTGTTTTTATATATAAAAAAAGCCACTGATATTCATATCCCGAATAATACTATCTGGTTGCCAAGACTTCATTATTGCTGGATTAGTATATTTAATGGCTTGTAAATCTTATAATTTATGTATATATTTTAGATAAACATTTTCATCACAAATTATAATGTGTAACTTTTAATTATTTTGCCAGAATTACTAACAGATGGTAGATTCTTCATTACTTACTTGACACTTATTATATTTCGGAGAGTTCATGTGAATGTCCAAAATATGATAAGTCATCATAATACATATTTATAAATTGTAGCCTATGTAAATATTTTGGTATATAAGCTATATCATAATACATATTTATAAATTGTAGCCTATGTAAATATTTTGGTATATAAGCTATATCATAATACATATTTATAAATTGTAGCCTATGTAAATATTTTGGTATATAAGCTATATCATTGTAAAGATTCACTAAAACCCTTTTAGTAGTTTTTGCGTGAAAGAACAAAAAAGACATCCATCCGTAATTACAAACTTTTGCATTTATAATATTAGTGTTTTTCCAGTGAAAACTGCCAAAAAAAGAGTGACTACACAAAATTACAACAAACTGAAAATACCCCTACCTTGTGTCACAAGGAAAATGTAAATGTAAAGCATATAATTATGTATTTTATTTGAATGTTTTGACTACTCACCATATAGAATGTATGCTTGGATTTTGCAGCACATAAGTTCGGTCTAGGTATAAAAAGATGCTGCGGATCATGATCATCTGGCGGCAGTGGGCGCGCCAACAATCATCCATCCGCTTGAGGAACACTTGCCTGTCCATACTTTCTGAGAGGAACTGTTCTATATTCGCCTTTACATGAGCCTCTACTAGATTTGTTAGATTTACATATAATTGGGAAGCCATCTGAAAAAAACAAGTTATTAACCCTTTAACCACCGGCAGTGGTGTGCACAGAGATTATGAGCAGGGTATGCAAAATGAGTGACACTAATATTTGTTATTATTCAACAATAAATAAATTACATTTTTGGCAAATTGAGTGCTGTTGATGACAGCAGATTGCCTACGGTTTCAAAACTGTAGAGGAAAATGGGCAAATAAGTAGGAATCATTTAAAATGTTGACAGTTTTCTAGTATGCACTGCTTATTTACATATATAGCAGTGCTGGAATCAGTTTTTAGAAATCTAGACTGGAAACTACATGGCATAGACATTGGAGTAGAAAACCTGACACACCTAAGATTCGCTGATGACTTGGCCCTATTTGCAAAGAGTAGCTCCGGTCTGGAAAACATGATGAACACATCAAATGTGGAGAGTAAAAAAGTGGGACTTGAAATGAACTATAGTAAAACAAAAATTATGACGAATAGTTGCAAAAAACAAATATTTGAGTTTAAAAGAAACTAAAAAGCAACTTACCAGTCCACCTCAAAAAGAAAATAATGGATATGCATGTACTCCCTACAATGGCCTACGCCTGCAAAACATGGAAGTTTCCATCGAAAGTAAATTCCAAAATAGTCACATGCCAAAGGGGAATGGAATGCAGCTTGATGAATGTAAGAAAAATACAAAGGATAAATCACTCCCTAATTAGGAAAAAACAAAAGCAATAGATGCACTCCATCAGGCCCAAAAGCTGAAGTGGGCTGGTCATGTTGCCAGACTTCGGGAAAGGAGGTGGACATTCCGGATAACCGCTTGGAGGGGTCCAGAGGGAAAGAGAAAAAGAGGTCGACCACTGGCGCGCTGGTCAGACGAGATTGTGAAAATAGCGGGTCCGAATTGGGTTTGGAGGGCCCAAAACAGAAATGCGTGGCAGTCTCTGAAAGAGGCCTTTACCTCAAAAGAGGGTTCTGGTGTAAACTGTTCTGTTAAAAACTTATAATGTTTGTAATCACAGAAATATGTAAAAGGCATTTTATTTTATTTATATTTATATTTGCATATATGGAGTGCATGCCACTGACCACCAGACATGCCTTAAAATGTACAAAAGATTTTCCACTGTGTTTGGATTCCTGATGATAAATGGGTTAATAGTGTGTAACAACAATGTCATTGTATTTCCAAAGTATATAATGTTAGTTACACAACTTACTATCATTTTTTGCAGCAGTTTTTTGGTCATTATCTTTCAACTGCCAGGAATTGAGACAGTAGAAAATGCTATCCATTGGATACATTTTCACATTGAAATGAATTGGTTAAAATTTTGGCCACCAGGGTTACAGATAGATTATAAATAAACATTTCTAATGCACACTGCATTAGATCATGTAGAAAACTTTTTAACAGCTGTATATGAAGTTTATTTTATTTGTGACATTAAATTACATGACTAAATTGATTTTTAAATCTTAATTGGAATCTATAATTATAAACTTTAATTTGAGCACCAATTTGGTGTAATGGTTGGGACATCAACTACCCGAGGTCAGATAACCAAGGGTTCAAGGTTTGATCTCCAGGAAGTACAAACATTTGAGTGTATGAATATGAATGTTTGTATTGGTCTGGGTGGTTTCTATGTATTATGAGTATAAACAAAAAGAAATAGTATTTATATCTGATGTTTAGTACCCATATAACAGGCTAGATGTGTAGTTTGGGACTAAATGGCTCAGTGTGAAAGTCAGTAAATATTTATTATTTGTTTTTGTACAATTATTGGTTTATATTAACTTTAAGATTTTAAAATAATTTAATATTTACATTTTGTAACTTACAAGTACATATAATTAAATACGAACTCCAATTACAAAGAGCAATAATGTGTGTGTGTGCCCATTGTATTTTCTTTTTCATTTTTTCATATATTCTTGTGTATTTTGGTGTACAATAAAGAAATAAATAATAATAAAGGAAGGAATTTAGAAGCATTACGTGTTATGATTGTTTTTTCCTTAAAATCTTATAAGAATGAGCAATATTCACTAAAGTTCAGAAGTTTTCATTATGTTTTCAAAATAGTTATTACATCATGCTAAATGTAATGCAATTTGTGGACATAACAATTTTTGGATACCAAATAGTACTAATGATATAACAGAATTAATTAATGCCATGAAATAAGTCTAATTAAGCTATTCAACATTTGTAATAAGTAAATATCTATTCATGTTAGTTTTTAAAGATATTTAAATTATCAAATACTACACAGGACCAACATAGGGTGAATATTTGATGTAACTAATTGAAATAATTCAAATAATGGTGTGTTGACCTCTAATTTTATGTTTAGTCATTGATAATTAAGAATAAAATAAAAATTGTACAAAAGGACATGGCACTCTGTTTACCTTGTGGCTACACATATTTTCAACTGCCTGGTACAACTCTTCGAGGGAGTAGGCTATAGCCTTGGACGTTTGGATGGCAATCACAGCCTCGCGTAGTTTGCTCCATGTCGTCTCCTGGTAATTTTCCGGAAGGTTCGGTTTACCTACGGCATAAACACACCATTATCTTCGAGGAACCTGGCTAGCATATAGGTTAGAATGTCATGACAATAAAAGCGTAAACACACTTTTAAAGTTCTTTATCACTAATTTCTTCGTCGTTGCCCCCGGCTTATTCATCATCGTCGTGACCGTCCCATTTGAGTTTGGAGCCAACATCGAAAAGTTCGACTTTTTCTCGCTGGCACTCATATCGTCCGATTTTGATCTTTTATTATTGCACTGCTCGTTGGTAGCAAGAGATCGTTTTCTACACTGAATTCCACCCTCCTCAGCCGACACTGGCGTTTTAGTTAAACTCGACATAAGAAAGCATGTTATGGCCACGGCCACTGCATTAATTAAGTAGTACAATTAACGCTAATTATCTATAAAATAGAAATAAAAATAAACGCAATCAGTCAACGTTCATTAAGATCACCACCATTTTATGATAAATTTATGATTTATAATGAAGAGGGCGCTGTTAAGTTGATATGTCAAATGCCTGACAGCTAAATATCTTTTCTCTATGTACATACATAGACAAATTATTGTTTAGTTCATTATAAATTTTAAAGATTAATATTCTTCTTAATATGTAGTTTAATAGAATTTGTGAATTTTGGAACTAACCCTTGTGTCGCAGTTTCTTCACCAACTATCAAATTCTTGTATGGTTTTATGGAACGACCGCCAGATGGCAGCCATTTGTTTATATTTCGGCTTAAATACTTGTTTAAACATCCGAAAGCAAATTATGAAAACATTACCTATCGACAATGGTGATTTTGTTTGTATTAATCTGAATTAACTAGTGGAAAAATTGCAAAAACTCTTGAATGGTATGCATGCAAAAGGAAGCTTATTACCTTAATACGTAGGTACATAAGCCCTCGATTGAATGCCGGGCAGAAACTCCGACAAACAAACAATTTTTTTTATTGTCCTTTCCGCGATACCTAACATAAATTTTAATTTTTATTATCCGAATGGAATCGTCGCTGTGTGCCGCCGATAGCATTTTCAGCTTCGCCGTGCAAGTGACGAAAGCAGATGGTTACTAGTTTAAAGGATTTAGCATTATCGACTGGTTTGTTGTACGTGAATAAGATTGAGAAGTGAATTCGCCAAAAATTGCTGGGTCCCATGGACTCACGACTAATCGTGACTATTTTACATTGCGACAGTTATGGGGTTATACATCGCATGAAACGACAGGATTTTGGGGGGTTTGGGGGGTCCTTCGTTTCTTTTCCCCAGTAGACGCAATGTCTTATGTTTCACGGTTATTTGTTGTTGCAATACCGGAAATGACATTGTATTCTGTAGTATATTCTTTTTATAAATAAATGTTTACTTGATATGATACTTAACGGGAAAAAAATTAAGACCTTTCAAACTCTGAAATATTGAAAAAGTGAAACAAATTTCGTCTACCGGGGGAAAAGTAGCGTAAGACCCCCCCGACCCCCACCCCTCAAAAAATCCTGTCGGTTCATACGCCAAACACCCTGTAGACAAAAATATACTTTTTATATTTACACCCTCCAATTTTATGTATACCCCGACAAGATTGCGGTTGCTCTCCCAATTTCCACTCCTGAACTAATATACAGATTTTTATTTATTTATTTTCAGGTCTGAAAGGTGTCCAGGAACAGACGGCAGGGGATTTTGAGTGTCCGGGTGGAAACTTTCTGCCTCGCACCACAAAATTGTGGAATGAGTTGCCGCATGCGGTGTTTCCGGACAGGTACGACCTGCTGACCTTCAAGAAAAGAGGGTACTTTTGCTTAAAAGGCCGGCAACGCATTTTGTAGCTCCTTTGGTGTTGCAAATGTCCATGGGCGGCAGTATTCACTTTCCATCAGGTGATCTGTCTGCTCGTTTGCCCCCTATCCTATAAAAAAAAAACTGTTTTCGCGTCCCGTTACAAATAGAAATAAAATAAATTTATTTAACTACAAAATTAACATTACGAGACAAAACAGTACAGACAATTAAACCGTACATAAAGGGAACTAAAAAACAAAGATGAACAAAAACAATGTGAAAAGAAAGAAAAAAACAGATCTCTAAGTACCATTAAATGATTCTTTAAGTTCAAATAACATTTATTAATAGATTAAATCTTAGTGTTTATAATATGACTGTTTCCCGCGTACAATGCTAATGTATGCGGGAAACAGTCATAAGTAAAGAGAGAGATATTAGTGACGGGACATCACTCTTCAATTGATTAGGGATGGGTAGTTCTCGTTGTTCGTTTCTTTTCCGTCTAACAGTACATAATAAAAAAGCTTTGGGAGATTGGGCAGAAAACATCACGCAAGCTCAAAGTAGTTTGGTAGGTGTTAACTCCTTAGATTGTGGCGCCATCCAGTGTAAGATTGGAGGGATCACTAGGCATGCGATCTCCCCAGTCCACTAGACCAAGGAGGTTATTCATTATAATTCGAATAATTATAATTCTTCATCAATCTCATATCTCTATCAATCTACATAAGCAAATGGTATGGTAGGCACAATAATATAGGTATCTATACTTATTAGATTTTATTACACCCAAAACAAAAATAATATAAAAGGGTCCACCCGTGTGAGCTAATTACGTAATGACTTTTCAAATACAAACCTATTGTATATAGGTACAATTATTTAGCATTTTAAAAACATTGATGTTTAATAACACAATAACATAGCAGTATGCAAAAAAATAAGTTAAGTCTATATAATTTGCTTGTTCATAGCACTATATATGTTGCTTGATGCTTTGAAAATATAGTCTTCATATACCTATATGTATTAAAAAATATTTTATGAGGCGGCAAAATATAGAAATACAACCTTTAACAGACTGACAGCGGATTCTATGCAGTAAAATGGTAACCTATCTTTATAGAAACTAAAACAAAAAGTAATTTGATTTAGGAGTCTTCACAGGGTGTAATAAATAAATAAATTTCCACTGACATTCACACAGCACCATCTAGCTCCAAGTTAAGCGTGAAGCCTGTAGTATGGGTACTAACAATGATGAAGAAAAGTACAGGATATCATTGTACTAAACAACGGATAAATATACTTATATACTTTTTTTTTAAAATATCTATGTAACTGGAAATGAATGTTAGTTTGTGAAGTATCTATTATCAGCAACATTGTACCGGGTAGGTACCTCAAAAGTGCCGTAAAATCCCTATTTCGCGCTTTGTGCGTGCTTCTATAACTGCGCCTTTTGCGTGCTTCTATAAGTCGCCGTAACAGCCACTAAGGGAAGAATTGTATCCTAGAATACACTTACTTAATACTTTTTAAAATCTTCTTTAGACGGTCATTTAACCGCCATCACAACTGATGGTAAGTGATTTTGCGGCCGAGGACGGATCATGCTCTTTAATTTTGCCTTGAAGACGCTCGGGGAACATACTAGCAGGCAACGAGTTCCTTTTCGGTGCGCATTGGGAACGAGGCACCATAGCGGGCTGTGCGGATACATGGGATGTCGATACCTTCACACGGCCTAAGTTGGTATAAATTATTTTCCGATTTTCTTATCCAGCCACTACCAATTGACGAAAAGTATTGACTTGTTGATATCTCTAGGTCAGCCAAGTTAGCCCAAAGGAATTTTCTCCAATACTTCGAGAAAGATTCTTTTCATTCTATCGACGCATATTGGTTGTGGCATGACTTTCTCATTTAACATGACTTTGTGTTGGTTGTACAGTTTTATGTCAAGCACAAAAACGACCGACTCGTTAGGGTGATGCACTTAGGGTGTTTTGCGCTCGGAGGTTTAGCGAAACTGCAAGCTCTACTTATGACTACCACGATGACGATATTATCAGAAAAACGTAGGTGTGGTAAAGACACTCCAATTACGATGGCCCCTCGTCTAATCCTGTTCAGTGTCTTACAAGACATCCTCCATTGCGTTTGTGATCAGTTCCTGGATATGATATCGCCCTTTTTGTTCCTACGCACCAAAATCTCTTCAATTCATCGCAGCTCACTACTGGACATACGTCTCCCCTTTTAATAATTAAAAAAGAAACTACCCATTAGTTTCATATAATTCAAATTTAACCAGACCAGATGCAAGTAATACTGTTTTTTAAACTTCAAAATGCAACGCGATAATGTTTATCTAATTAAGTTCTATTGTGATGCTCGGTGAGTCGGTGAATTGATTACACCCTCGCGGAGTGCAGGTCCTGCGCGGGGTGTAACAAGTGGCGGGACGGGAGACGGGACTCGCCCCCGCTGGCGCCCATTCACTCCCGCATGTCCATTCACTCGGTTTGCCGGTTTACAACGGTCGCGTCGCCCGTGCCGGCTCCGAACCCGTTTCCGAACGCGGCCTCGTCGTTTCGCGCGTATTTTATTCTGTAACAGACAGTTTTTTTAAATACCTACTAAGTTCGATTTTTGAAATTCTCCTAAAACTGAAAAACTTTTGTCATAAGTTTTAAAAAATATGTTCGGTTTTTGAAATTTAAAAATAAAAAAAATGGGTGAACAGGCCTTTGCGATATCTGATGACAATTTAGAACAGCACATAGTGACATTATTTGAAAAGTTGGAGTGTTTGCGTAACAACAGCCACGCGAATGGTGATGTGTTGCCAGGTCGGGTGCCAGCTCGTATGGAAGTGAGGACCTTGGGTTTGTGGAAGGCGGTGGTGGCTGAGTGCGTTGCGTCCTTCTTGTACGTGTTCATAGTGTGCGGCGCGGCGGGCGGCGCCGGCGTCGGTGCCTCTGCCTCTGCTGTGCTGTTAGCCACCGCGCTGGCATCGGGATGTGCCATTGCCACATTGACGTTGTGCTTTTCCAACATTTCTGGTATGTGCTAAAATTCTTGCAGAGTTGTTTGTTCATACTTTTGTAAATATCAGCCAAATTATGAGTTCATTATAAAATGATGATCTTCAGTCAAAAGCAGTTTTTAATATTACGATTCCTGATGTGACTATTAACAACAGTACCTACGAATTACAATTGTGCTGTCTTATCCAATACATTTAACTTACCAAGCGTCAACACAAAACCGTATTTCACAGTGACATGGACCAGTAAGTGCTCGCTCCTTAAAAGGAGCACGGTAGGTGTCTGGTCTGTGTCAGCGCAGTGCTCTTACAAACACGAGTAAACAAAACGTGGACAAACAAAAAGACTACCGTGGGAAACGAATTGGAATAGATGCGCGATAATTCTCTCGGACGCAGTGTACTCTGAATACGTACCTAGTTGTTACAGTTTACATGACGGGGGATGAAGAAGACATTTATTATTTAGTGTACCTTTATTATTATACTTTTTGTACCTTAATTATTTTCGTTTTATTTAAAATAAAGAAAATAATTGAATTGTTGCAAACATAATTAAACATTTTATTTGAAGACATTTTAAGAAAAAGTTTTTTCTTATCATATCCTGCTATGTACTTATACAAATAAATATAATGAAATGTTTTCATTAAATAAATATACTTTCTGTGGTTCTTGATATGTACAAATAAATTTAGCTTTACACGTGAATACAGTAAAACTTAATTACTATATGGTATACATAACAATTATCTGCATTCCACCTTTTTTATTTTAAACAAAAAAACCTTGCACGTGCACTGGCCACTCCGCTACCTGCTATTTTTTTATTCGCCGCCAGGTGCGTTCGGATTCGAGGCCCGTCATCTAGCGCAGTCCATAAGGATTAATGTACACGTTGTGTCGGCCGCCTAGAGCCCAATTAGCCTCAGCACGAATAATTTATATCCACTTCATGGGGCTGCATATGAATTACATAATGTCAGCTGCAGGCAGATGTTCCCAATTTGAATTGTTGTGTAATTTGTGACGAATATTGGATTTAATTTTTGAAAAATAATGATGAAAACTTTACCATTTTTATCACATATGATTTAAGATTTATGAAAAACGAAAATAAATAAAAAAATAGTCAGAATGGAACATCCTATTGGTTAATTTAATCGGATAAAAACACCTTTTTTGTCTTTTTGACGCAGTAGTTAATTGATAGTGGCATTAACTTTCAGGTGGTAGGCGCACATTACTCTCGTATAATTATTTTACCATGCTTTATGCCTACTTTTTTTTTATGGTAAAAAGACAAAAACTTTTATTTTATACATATTTATATAATTTTTAAAATTAAAAAAAAACTGGTGTGGACTGTCGCCTTCCTACCGGGAGGGCTGAGGTTCAAATCCCGACACGTACCAATGTATTTTCGAATTTTCGAAAAATATATGTACGTTATCCGACGCTCTTACGGTGAAGGAAAACATCGTGAGGAAACCTTCATGCACGCCTGAAGAAGATTCGAAGGTTGTGTGTGAAGTCGTCCAATCCGCACTGGGCCCGCGTGGACGACTAAGGCCTAATCACCCTATACGGGTAGGCTCGTGCCCCTCGGTGGGGACGTTTAATGAGCTGATGATGAAAAAAAAACTTACAGGAATACACTACTACAAGGGAATAATATGTTTCACATAATACCATAAGCATAATTCACGCAATAGTAACGGATGAGATACTACGAGCGGGCAGATGTTCTCAATTACGCACTCCTTTTTAACGAGGGTCGCGCTTTTTCAGCTCCTATTCGAGCACTTAAGCACTTTTTGCGGTTTGCGCATGATTCATTATTAAAAGCAGGCAAGATGGCATCAATATTTAAAAAAAAATTGGACTATAGTTCAAAATATAATATTTGTTGCTCATTTTTTGGTTCTTAGGTTTTCGACGAAGATTAGTGGTTTTGATACTACAAATACTCGTAATTAAAAACTTAAATTGTTTCATTTAAAATACAACCTATAACAATAGGTTTGGGATAAAGATTACCTATTTAAAATGCTTGTCCTACGATCATAAAATACACCTTCCGTCTCTTCCACATTCATTTATAAAATGTTTTTACCATAATCATTGTATCAATAATGATTAGGTATATTTTTACACATCAAAGCTTTATGCTTTATATGTCAATGTTGAATTACTAGGTGTTAGACTCGGTACTGAGTCGTCTAGATAGATACCACCGCAGTGTTATATATCATCCCGTAAAATAGGTGCACTTCTGGTTTCGGTATGAGAGCACCGTAGTAAAATTCCCAGGTTTAAGGGATATAACATCTGTCGTTTCGGGTGACAGGCGCAGGGCAGTGTTGACGGAAAATAAAGACTTGGTACTAATACTACTAATATTCGTATCCTGCAACACTGCATCTGTCATAGTCAGGTCAGGCATATCACTTACCACCAGGTGAGAGAGATGGCGGTAACCCCCCTGTTCACTAAATAACTTACAAAAGAATGAATAAAAACAATGCACGATTAAAAGTTTAAGCGGCAAGGAAATCTTTCCACTACAATAAAAAGTTTACTGGCAGGATCAACCCTTCTTTACTGCTATAAAATAACTTTCACGTTCTCTACCGTTAGTCTGTAAAAAAAGGTTACAATAAGAATGCAATTGTAATCAACTTTAGTACATCACGTAAAACTGGAATGGCGTATCTCGTTTCTATCTTCGTTGCCGACAATCAACTCGAATGGTAATTCTCTACTACCTGCCTTGTAATTTCGTTTAATTTGTTGTTTGTGAATCGTTACAGAGCATGAGTACTGTGCTGTGCATAGATAACTTCGACTAGTTCGCTTACCATACCAACATTGCTATCTTAGAATAACAAATCCAATAAACGTATATTTTCAGTTTGTGCTATTTAGAAATCTGTATTTTTTTTTACGCATTTGAAATCAAACAAGAACAAACCACAGCAATGGGGCCCTAATTGGAATTATGGGTTTACCGATAAAACTGACGATTATAAAAAAAATACTCATTTTTTGAATGCTACAGGGTTGTGTATATTTTAAATATTTAATTAAATAAATATGTGCTATTTTTCCACGAAATTTTATATTACCACTTCCCTTAGGGTAAAAAGTGGCCCTTCGAAAGCCGCGAAGGGCCACGTGCGGCTCACCCCTTGCCCCACAGTCCGATGTCATTTTAAATTGTCTCATAATAAAAATGATGAGGTGTTAGCTCGCCTCCTTGACACAATTGAACTAATTTTCGGCTCGACGCGTCCGTCTAGGGGACTGTGACCGATGCGAAAATTATTGACCGGATGGGGTGATATAATTTTAATAATTTTCAATTGTTGAACCCTTTAATAGCAGTTAACCACTGATACACCATTAGCGGTAAGGCTCATGTATAACGTATACAACCGTGGTGGTTAAAACCATAGATTTAGGGAAATAATGTGTTTTATTTCTATAAGTTTGCCTCTTGATAACTGACTAGTTTTAAAGATTACTGACATTCTTTTTTTTATTAAATTACGAGATATGTTTTTGTTTTTAATTTATCTACATACTATGCAGGTAAATTATAGAGAATCGTTAATTCCTAGACTAAACAAATAGGACCATTCTGATACAATATTTTATATTTTATATATTGTTTGATTTGATATGAATATTGCTTAGAAGACACAAATAATTAAATATCAAGTTGGTAATTTACAAACTTCACATGTAAATGAAATATGCGTTAAAGTGCTTATGTACGCGAATTTCGGAAAAAATATTTCATAACATTTTTATATATATTAATATTTATAGACATTTGTCTAAAACCATCTACAAAGCCTTTACATCTCTTTCCATAATAATGAATGACATTTTGTCTTATTTACGTAAACAATAACAGCCTTCGCAGTAATTTTATATATTTACCGAAAGCTTTGTCTAGATTTAGTGGCACCATAAATACTCGTAAAACTTTTTGGTTGAAAGTTTTTTTCCTCACTAAAAGCAGCTTACTAACCGCAGCGGATTTAATGAGACTCTTGTTACATTGATGCCAACCAAAATGGCGACTTATCACTTAAGTATTTTCCTCAAACTGGTGAAAGGATCATAAATCAAAAAAGGAGAAAGGAAATTACTCATTCCGATTATTATCCCATTACAAAATGATTGCTTGAAAAATAATGTTACCATATTATTCTTATAAATACATATTGCGAAATGTTCAAGCTACTTGAACTAAAACTTGAACATTTTAGTAGGTAAAAATACGACAGCATTGTTTTAAGCAGATGACCTTCCATTCATTCACACAGTCGCCCTCAGGTAACATTATTCTTATCCTTGTAATTTTGTTATCCTTCCAATTTGCATAACTATATCCGTGTATTGAACCATTACCCCCCGGTGTTATCCGTATTAATAAATGTGAAACTGTGTAGTCCGTCTTTAACAGCGAAACGGAGCAACGAATTGACGTGATTTTTTCATAAAAGGATGTAGATTGGAGAGTACCTTTTTTCTCTTTCTTACCCGCCACTTCCCTAAAATTGAGAGTTAAAGTTTGTATGAAGCCTAACGCAATTTAAAAGGTAGTAAGTTAAATATTGTCCTCCAACCCCTTAAAAGAGTAGGTGAAATTTTTTATGACATTTTTTTGCTGTTTTCAAAGCTAAAACCAGTAGGTACCTTTATGTTAGTCTATTATTGAAATCTCGTCCCATTCTCTAAAATTTGTGATACAAATTTGTGTGAGACTACAAAATTAGAACGGAACCGTGTTACTCCGAATTTAAAGCGAGCAAAGCCGCGGGTAAAAACTAGTCTGTAATAATTTTGCGGAGCGTCCGCGTCCCGTTCTCCGCCCTAATTTTCACTAATGGTTGGACATCCCCGTTTTAGCCCGTATTACACGGGCCCAAGTTTTAATCGATGCATGCATGATAACGTTTTCGTCCTTCCATTATCATACATTTTCGTAATATATTATAATTTATGTGGAAACAAAGTAATGGAGTGATCAAAATTAATTTGCTCTTTCATTATGAAACCCAACTCAGTCTCCGTGATTTTCGAATTTGATATATATACCTACGTTAATATTTTAACTGTGTAACTAAGCGGAAGACTGCATGGCAAGAGTAGTGGTGTTGGAAAGATGCACATATACATACTTATATACATATAATATCATACATTTACCTCTATCGAAACTTCACTCTGCAAGTGAATGTACTTTTACTTGTTATAAACTATCATATAAATAAAACGGCGTTTCGTTCGTGCATTTTAATCATGGCGGCTTTTTATGGCTGCGTTTTGTGCATTCCTTTTTATTTCCACACTTGGCGCTGCATTCATTTGTCAATGCTCACTCAGGATGTGCTCGTCTGCGTAATGCCGAGGATATGCATTCGAACAAAAGGGTAAGATTTCGTCCTAATGAATCTTGAGAGACCATAAACAATATGTATTGTCTTCATTGCAGTTGTTTTCTGAATCCTAAATTTCGCTGAGCGAAACTTAAGACGAGTTTCCATTAATGCTGGGGCCACACTAACGGCCAACGTCTAACGCCCACTGTCGATAAATTAATGGTATTTCCCGTTAGTGTGGCCTAAGCATTACAGAATCTCAACTTATTTAATATGCCGTGTGGTTACGGAAGATTAAAGGAAAATTGTGAGCACCCTTACTTTTTCCGCTGGTGTCCTAAGAGACGGCTTAGGGACAAACATTCAATAACGAGCAGGCGCCAGCGATACACCTAATATTTAATAGCTCCAGCTATGTCCATCTCTTGTTCAGCGTGTAGATTATAAATAAATATCCACTGACAAACACAGTGCCATCTAGCCCCAAACTAAGCATTAGCCTATAATACGGAAACAATACAAATATTTTTTTGTAACTACTTACATATTATTTGATAGAAAACACCCAGATAGTACAAACAGACATGTTCATGCACACAAGTTTGTACTGCCCGGGGATCGAACCCGGAACCCTTGGTGTAATAGCCGACGTCTTAATCATTGTTGGGGTTGTCGAGTCGATTATGGTAAAATACTGCGCAATAGTGGATTCCAGCAATGGACTTACACGGGTTGATAAAATTTAGTAAGAAGTGCCTGATTTGGCTTAAGAACCAAATGGTTTCATTAGAAGGGCAGATTAGGACAACTGATATTCGCTATATAATATATGTGCTAGTGCAGTGTAATTGGAAAAAGTCAGGGTTTCGCACGAGAATGGTAGACGCAGCTAACAATTACTGAACTTAAATAGTGTAGAACTGAATGGTAGGATGGAGAAGTTTCAGAGTAGCGAATGTGTAACAAAGTTCGAAGCGTGTTACAAAGTTGGATCGATGTTACGATGAAGACAAGTGAAGAAGACGAGTTTAGAAGCATTTAATATGGTTTTTATTATAGGTTGTAAACTATAACAAAACCCAGGCATGCAACAGGTACTTTTATAATAGGTACCTTGTTTAGGTCATTATTTTACGCCTACATTTTATTAATTTGAAACATGTCGTGGTAAATTTATTAATTAATAAATTTACGAAATTATGTTGTAAATTTACGAATATCCATTCACAAGACTTACAGTTCGACCTATCACAGAAGAGAGTTTTATTATACGCTTCTTTAAAATGCGTCAAATAATACACTGCTCTATGATTGGTCGATATTGACAGTGGCAATACTTGTGTCTATAGATTTAAGTACAATCAGATTTTTCGAACTATTAATATTTTTTTACTCTACTATAGGTAGACATTTGACCGCCATCTCACCTGATGGTAATTGGTGATGCGGCCGAGGATGGATTTTTCGTTTTGTCATTACATACATATATGAAATATTACGAATATGATTGGTTTTCGTAGCATCGTTTAGATTAACTAACTAAAAATATATTTTTACAAACGAATTCGGTATTAAGGCTGAAGGAAAGATGACTTCCGATCCCAACCCATCTCGACTAAGGAGTTGAAAGCCCGCATCCCCGAGCGCGTTTGATATTACTAAGTAAATAATTAATCCATATATGCTGAGTGCAAAGGGAAATGTATGAAGTTTTTATATCTACGTAGGCTACCACTATTCTGGTGAATTCACAAGGACACTTTCATAATCTAACCATCCGTAAGTTTAGCACGCTTGTAAATTCGCAACATGACTAAATCTTAATATGTTAACATTTTTGTTTTTAACATCAATCAACCACCTTGAATCCCACTGGGGTGATGTTACGGTGCCTTCCCAAACAATATGGCTAAGGGAAATTGCTATGGGTTACCCACCATTCTGAATCGGGGCCAACGGCTTCATGTGCCGAACGGGATAATATTTTTCAATCAGCAATCCGATGAGCAATCGTTAATCGTTAATGTATATATAGAAACATTTGAATCATTAACACCGAGAACTCAAAACATGTTCGATACCATACATACCTAATATATAACCATATCCGGTGTGGCAAATATAGGTAGAGCATCTCCTCAGCTCAAGAACTTATCGAAAAAGGCGGGTTTAAAACCCCAAACGGCACAATATCGGCAACGTATTTCACAATTCAAATACATTGCCGATATTAAAACTGATTTTGGCCACTAGGATTTCGATTCGAAATTGTTAATTTACTAATCTATCGCTAGTCCAATTCCCAATACATATTCATCGAAAGTCCGTATGCATATGTTCCTCATCAAATATGGATGTGTTCGACAAATGCATCAAATTTAGCATGAGACTTAATTCTATTGTTGGGATGCTAAATATTGCAGACAGCCTACATTTTTAAATGTTTTTATATGAATATATTATTGACTTGTATAGATCTGCAGTGATTATATACTTGAACATGCCCCTGACAGTCTACTGTTGGACGGCTTACTTTACAATTGTAAATCATCAATCATTATTACCGCCTGTGTCGGTTTTGTTTTCTATTGGTTCAATACCATTTCAAGGCTTAACTTTATAAATGTACTCAATAGTAAGCTAGTATCTCTTCAACCTATTGCAGTCCACTGCTGGACATAGGTCTCCCCCATTTTGCGCCAGACATCCCGGTCCTCCGCCTTTCTCATCCAGCTTCCACCAGCGACCTTTCGCAAGTCGTCGGTCCATCGGGCCGGAGGGCGTCCTACGCTACGCTTGCCAAGACGCGGTCTCCACTCCAGAACTCGTCTGCTCCAACGGCCATCGGTTCTGCGACATACGTGACCAGCCCACTGCCACTTCAACTTGCTGATCCGGCGGGCTACGTCGGTAACTTTAGTTCTCTTACGAATTAATCATTTCTAATCTTATCCCTAAGAGAGACTCCAAGCATAGCTCGCTCCATTGCGCGTTGAGTGACTTTGAACTTGTGAACCAATCCCGCAGTCAGTGTCCATGTCTCAGCTGCGTATGTTAGTACGGGTAGGACGCATTGCTCAAAGTAAGCTAGTATATGTAGTGTAAAATAATTATTGAAATAAATATATAGTTGTCATTTGTTTGTCTCCCGCCTGCAATCCTACCATGAAAAGCTTCTAATGTTTGCACTATATGGTAGAGTTTGTTTTTCCATTTTCAGTGGATATTGAAATTTTTTTGTTTATTTTTTATATTATACTGCCCCCTTTCTTCTAATATATAATTGTATAAGTATCTACCAAGAACTTGAAAGTTGTATGTAGAAACAACAAACTTATCGTCTGAATAAAAGAATAATTTTCTGCATTGTAATTAAAACGTGACCTATTTAGCATAGACGTTAATTGCAGAAATTTGTACTATTTATAGTTTTTAATAACGGCTAAAATGAGTTTTATGTTTCAATTATGCGCCACTCGCAGCGCCATTTTTTTTAAATGTTTTTAGCGATACCGAAGTAGGTACTGCTAAATACTAACTTTCCACATCATACCAATAGTGGATGCTTTAAGAGTACACTTGTCTAAAGTACTGGGTGGCCCTAGTCGTTTCTATTCAAATTACTGAATTATAAATGCGTAGATTCCATTTAGGACATTTTGGTGTCATAAATTTTGAATTTTATTAAGACTTTAATACTTTAGGTTTTAGCAATAAATACTTATACCAACTTAGCCTGATATCTGACGTAACAAACAAAACAAAATATTTACATTCTTTTTACAACCACACTCAATCGCTAGTAAAAAATAATAGCTGTTCTTTGATACTTTTCCGATGCTACGGAGTTATTTATGCCAGTACACTTTTGGGGTTACGCAATATTTTATGAAAACCCAATTTAGTTGTTCATCTGATTCATGTCACGTGCAGGTTCCGTAGAATACTAAACCGGACTGATACATTTGCTATTCCGATCTACCCTCTATCCCATTATGCGATCTGCTACCTGATTTTTATGAAAAGCAACCCTCATTATGCGACTTGCTTTGTTTTGTATATAAAATAGTTATGAAAATATGGATAATAAATGGGTAATACGTTTAAAATTAGTATAGATTTTTGGATTATACCTACCGTAAAAATACGTTGGTTAATCTAAATCTTTGAATTCGATAATATAGATAGTACTGTATTACTATTTCTGGTAAATAAAATATTACCATTTTTTGGATATGTAGGATAGATAAACTAACATTATTTTTGATGCGGAGTAGGGATGTCCTCGACTGCCACGCCAGAAGATGGAGGCATCAGCGCGGATATGTGGGACTAGTTCGCCGCTGTGGCGGACCCTCTCATAAATTAACTTCCCCAACTTGCTCCATCTAACAGATATATAACCATATGACTTCGTTTCAGATGCACATTTAAGTTGTATTTTTCCGTACCGATTCTTATGTTCCGTTGTAGAAATTTACAGCCATCTGTTCAACGTGCTACGTGTCCCATTTCAGAACCAGATCTGTATTGTGCTTTTCCAATTTAAAATCGAACTCTAAAATATCATCATTTAATTTGACTTTTACGAACTTTTACGAACGAAAAAAAACATTTACAGCCGTTTGACAAACCGTGACCAGCGCATAGGAGAAAAAAAAATCAGATGCTCACCAACCTTCCCCATCTGAAAAAGGTATATGTTTCCAGATTATTATAAAGCTCGGTGAGGAAAAGTAAATATAGGATCGTCGAATATAATCAGATCTAAAATAATGTATGCAGGTCAGGAAAGCAAACTACATATTCAGCGGCCGAAACTTTGTAAATAGCAGCATTGTATTATTTAGGATATATTGAATTTGATGAGATTGAACGCGGATTTTGGCGGAGTGAATCATTTAGATATGTGAAATATGACAAGTGTGATTAAGTTTTTAAGTATTGGTAGAGACTAAGAATAATACTTACATATTAATAGTTCCATACCTTCAATGTGACAGAAAAACCCTAAAGGCTTTCATAATATAAACATCGAAACAATATGCATTGAATAAAAAATGCATTACAGAAGGCACTTTGGGTTTACTACAGGATTTAGCGAATTCGGGTTACACGTAGATGACAAAAGCTCACATACATACGTTCTAGTAAATCTGTATGAAATGCAATCTGGGAATATGTTGACTTCTAATTGGAAATATGAAACGCAGCCAGTTTAAATGCATACGAGTAGTATAGTATAGAGCATATACTACGTACGCCTATGAATGTCTTCGATGTATATGCGTGAAGTCGAGCCGCATTGGGCCCGCGTGGACGACTAAGGCCCTATACGGGTAGGCTCGTGCCCCTCGGTGGGTACGTTAAATGAGCTGATGATGATGTGTGATGTTGTCCACAGGTGCCCACGTGAGCCCGGCAGTGTCGGTGGCTATGTGCGTGCGCAGGCGAGTGTCTCCGCTGCGCACGGCGCTGTACATAGCTGCCCAGTGCGGCGGCGCGATAGCCGGCGCAGCTGCTGTTTATGGGTGAGTGCTTACATTTATGTCGAAGTAATATTTTTTATTATATGTCTAGTTATATAGATGGTACATCTGAGATAAACAATAAACTTATCAGATGCACAATCTCACTCAAAGTGTCCGCGGCAAAATTCAACCCATCACTGAATGGGTTGAGTGAAAAAATCTGAATCAAAACGCAGTCAACTGAATTCATTTAAAACTCCATCAGGTAACTCCGTCTCGTGAATAGTTTACCCGTTTTCTACAATGATTCCTAACGGAGTTATTACTCTCCAGCGGCGAACTAACACCTCAACGTTTCAATTATTCACAAGGGCGGTGCAGCGGAAAATCTGCAACATTACGAATGGCTTATGTCTGCACATTATGAACATAGAATGCGTTATGTTGCAAAACTCACAATGCACGTATCTCTGATTGCTGCAAACTCTGGGGAGTTCGCGTTGTTTTGTGATAGTTTCATTCAACAACGTGAAATCCTTAGAGTGATGTATACAATTACAATTTACATAAACACATTTTTTATAATTTATCACGGGGCATTAAAATCTTATAGATAATAATAGTCATTTTAGAAATCCGCTGGCATAAAACCCAAAATTAGGCTAGTTCTCATCATGTCCCATTGCCATAGGGACCCTTAGACAGACACAAAGTTCACTCGATCAGCAAGTTGAAATCGCACTGAAGTTGCAGTGGGTCGGTTAAGTATATGGCAGAACGCCGCTCGTGGTGACGAGTTCTGGAGTGGAGTCTTGGCAGGCGTAGGATAGGGTGTCACAAACCTAATGGGCCATATGATTGCAAAGGGGGCGGGTGGCGTCTAGATTAAGAAAGTGGAGTATCCAGAATTCTGGAATTGCGCTAAATTGATGTGGAATCGTGATTCTGCAATCTCACTTTATCCTACGTACATGACAATCTTATCAGGTCTGGCTGATGTCAGGTGACTGAACACCATGCATATGGGTTATTTTAAGTGTTCATTGTCAAATAAAAACATGCTAGATCCAAAAAGGTACAATAAATAAAAAATGTGCCAATTTTTCCTTCAGAATAGTATAATCATTTTAATAACATTTACAAAACGTTACACATATAAAATGGCTTTAAAACTAGATTATATGAATGCCATTTCACCAGAATACATTAAATAAACTCATCCAGAATTTGCACATGAGAAATAAGTTTAGTCAAGTCCTCCCCACGCACACGTGCATCACAAAATGCAGCATGCCTTACTAACTTTATAACTTTTATAATTTAAATTATAATATGCAACGTTCAAATTTCGAAATTGGAACGTTGCTAATTCGAAATTGGGTACTTGACACCACTAATCGTTGACGTACTTTTTATGAACTGTCAAAAGGGAACCTTTCCATATATTTTGTATGAGATTATTGAAACGTGACGTCATTGCTCACTAACATCAATTGACCTAATATTTATTGGTTTCAGTTTATTTAAAAATACAATATTACAAATAAACAGAAGTGATCAATGAAACGACATAAAATAAGGTGAATTTTATAAAAATGAGGTTTGGTATTTTACTGCGGATAGTGGAAAATACCGAATTGGGAACGTTGCAAATTAAATAACTTAACGGTGAATAACATGTCAAGACCTCAGTACGCTGAGAAGTGCAGTTATGCTACAACTGCATACGTTTGTGTACGTATTACCTTGTGAGGCCCTGGTTGTACATTCCACAATCCACTGTAAATTTGGTATTCCGGTACAACTTTAATATATTGATGGTTTTAAATTGTAATTAAATAGTAGTATTACCAATTAAAACATAATACAGACCGAATGAGTGCATTTTTTACTAATAACACACAATTACGAACGAAGAACATCGGTGGCTCAATGGTGTGGACTGTTACCTTCCGATCGGGAGGGCGCAGGTTCAAATCCCGCCACGTACCAATGAATGTGTTTTTTTTCTAAGTTATATCTACGTTATCCGACGCTCTTACGGTGAAGGAATACGTCGTGAAAAACCTGCGCACGTCTGCGAGGAGATATATTTTTTTCAAATAATATGTACGTTATCCGACGCTTTTACGATGAAGAAAAACATCGTGAAGAAACTGCGCACGCCTGCGAAGAGATTCAAAGGTTATGCGTGTGGTCGGCCAATCCGCACTGGGCCCGCGAGAACGACTACATACACCCTATACGGGTAGGCTCGTGTCCCTCGGTGGGGACGTTTAATGAGCTGATGATGATAACAAACTTATTATCACACTTTAAAATGAACGGAATCGGGGCCCAGTGCATTTGAAGCTGTTGCCATGAACTATACACGGTAATTCAACATGTCAACCAGACAACCGCATTATGCAGAACCATCATAGTTTGGGTTCAATTAGTGCGCAAACAATGGACTTACCCGGTTATTGTGGCATCCATTCTTTTTTTTGTACAATGATGGGTCAAATACATACGAGTATGGTTAACCGAGTATCTCCTTTCATCCATTTCGTTAAGTTTTTGGATACTTAAATAACAAAATGCTGTCTGGAACCTCGTTTTTAAATGGTACTTTATTACTTCGCCTTTTGTGGTACGAAAATGCTGATGAAATGAATGAAAGGTATATCATTATAAATAAATAAATGTCCACTGACATTCACACAGCGCCATCTAGCCCCAAGTTAAGCGTGTAGCCTTTATTATGGGTTCTAAACAACGGACAAACATACTTATATATATATTTTGTAAAACATACTTATTACACATAGAAAATACCCAGACCATTACAAACAGACATGTTCATGCACACAAATGTTTGTACTGCCCGGGGATCGAACCCAGAACCCTTGGTGTAGCAGCCGACGTCTCAACCGTTACACCAAATGGGTCGTCATAATTAAAGTAATACTGTTTTAAGAGATGACGGTATACCCTCAGAACTGTGGAAATACATTCGTAGATTTTTTATACTCAATACACGCATCCTCTGCAAGGACTGAATGTCTTTTATTAGTGTATTCGAATATCATCTTTTGTTGTTTGTCGGTTTGATTAATACGGCCCTCCCAAGTCCAATATACTGGCAAATGTACTTTTTTATACTTGTTTTGTTTTTTAAGCTTTGTCGTACCAAAAAAGTTGATTATTTTTTATGTAGGTAAAACTTTTTATATTGTCTTCTGCTTGCGTATGTATAAAGCTTAGAAAGAAAGTTTAAAAGTAACAGCTTTTTTTATTTTATTGATACAAAATAATTATTTTATTGTCTTTATGTCACTAGCACTAGAATGGTATGTGATTTAGAAGATATAATAATTCATTACTGAATGTACCTATTTTATCTTATACAATATATATTTATTTCATTTCATAAAATATATCATCTATCTTTATCAGATTTGTTAAAATAAAATTTAACGCTTTTCTTTCCCACAACATTTCCATAGTTATGAGATTTATGCGTAATGTTCTTTACATTTGAAGGCTTTCCTTCGTTGCTTTTGACACAGCTTTATAGCAGTATCGTTATTTGGCTTCAGCAAACAGAAATCCTGTGCGCGAAATAAAAGTAATTAAAAAATATATATTAAGATTTTTTTGAAAATGAAAAGTGTTTATTCAGTTTAGGTCCTGAAAGATCACTTATGAATGTCAATTGAAGCTACCACTGGTTCGGGAGGTAGTTTTCCACTGAGAAGAAACCAGTAAGAAACTCAGTAGTTACTCTTTTCAAAAAAATTGTGTTGAATACAAAATCATTTGTAATCAAAATAATTATATAAAGCAAATTATATTTACAATTTTTATCATATTAAGTATTGGTAAAAATATAATAATCTTCAAAAGTACTATTAAGCAGTTAAGTATTAGATAATTTAAATAGATGATAACAAAAAATAAAACAAAAGTAGTGCAGGCGTGGAGATCAACATGTCCATGAGTTTTTATCATTTATATAATCTTCAATACTATAGTAAGTTTTTTTCTTTTTTTTATAAATCGACTAAAATGTTTTTTTTTAAATTATATCCTAAGTACAAAAAAAAAACAATCTGAATGTTACTTTAAGTGGTTCTGGCATTGGAGTGTCCCGAGGACACGCCGAGTAGCGGTGATCTACAATTTAAACGAGGGACTTAATGAAATTAAATTCGAGACGACCCGCCTCTAGCTGTGGAAAGTTTCCACAGAAATTGCTTTAGGTGCGGCACTCTTTAGGCATTTAGATACAAAACTGTCATTACCCATCCTTTTTTCTGAACAAAGAATCTTTTTTAAACAGTTCATGTGCCAGCATCACAAGTAATCAAGGCGAAGACATTGTGTTTTAGGGAATGCCGAAAAGCTTTTATCGCTGGTTTGTGTACATCATGTCCTGTAGAAGAACTTATAAAATGATGACGATGATTAGTGTTGTGTAGTCCACTATAGATTGGCTATCGATAATTGGGAAAAAGCAATAATATCGATAGGCCTATCGATAGTTTAAAATTTATAAAAAATTTTAGGTAAGTTTTCTATATTTTCTGCCGTCGAGAACACAACTTGAAATGTATTCAAATTCTTGTAAATTTATCAGAATTATAAAATTACTATCATTTTCTAAGTTTAGTAAATAGTACAATAAATGGTATTTCATTTCATTGAATTAAAAGACACCTTAGAGGTTTACATTATACCATTCAGCGATTCTCGTGAGTATAAGAACACACTCCTCTTGATTATAAATAAAATGTTAAGAGAATATTGTTCCTATTTTACTTTCCGAATGAAAATGCCTTGATATATTCATTAAACTGGAAGTGAAGGTAAGGCGTACACAGGGTGCTGTAAATGTATATTAATTTATGTAAGAGAAACAGTCGGGGCGGCGAGACTTCGTTAAGCAACTGATATCTGTTCGATCTCTCGGGATGTTGGTAATAAGAAAGCTCCGTACATGTGTGTAGCGAGCTATGCACGTGGTTGGATTAAAATCAGAAATTATGTTATCCATAAGAGAACTAAAGGAAATGACATAGCTCGCCGGATTAGCAAGTTGAAGTGGTAGAAGGTTCGTCACGTGTGAAGTACAACTGATGGCCGGCATGGCTGTTGGAGCAGACGAGTTTTGGGTCTTCACTCCAGAACTGCGTCTTGGCAAGCGTAGCACAACTACCCCGGGACGCCCTCTGGCCCGCACGAATGACAGTTCGCTGGTGGAGACTTTTGAGAAAAGCGGAGATCGGATATCTGGAGAAAACGAGGAAAGCCCATCTCCAGCAGTGAATGGCAATAGGTTGAGAGTACTAACAAATAAATTCAAAAATGTTCCAATTATAGCTTAGTAATATGATTGTAGTTCAGGTCAGTTCAGGATAGAATTACAGAATCTATGGATTATCATTTATCTCTATTTACCCCGTGGTAGAGCTTATTGATCATTACCGATATAGAACCCGCATCTTCTAAGCCCTGGTTCTTTTCTAAACCAAAGAAAAAAGCTTCCAACTCACGACTGTTAGAGTAATGAGGCCCTTGACAGTGTTAATCCGGCTTTAGTATCTATGGTGTGAAAAAACACCGTGAGAAAACCGGCATTATCATATACACGTAACATATTGATTATCTTGTGAAAGTTTACCGAAGTGCGATAGTAGCTGTTCGATAGCTTTAGCAGACATGTGATATCGAGAAATGATGTCCAACACTTTCATATATAAATGGGCTATTTTTAGTGAGTGAACTGTTTGAGTTATTATGTTGAAGTAGAATTTTTAATCACCTAGTTTAAATGTTACCACCTGATAGGTATACACCTAGAAGACATAATCCCAACACTCAAAATTATTAAATACTAGCGACCTTCTCCGGCTTCGCACGGCAATAAAAAATATAATTTGACCATAACATCCCATGGGTCGTAAATTACTAAAGACACAGTTGACAAACGCTTTCTATAAATTGGGAACTCATATCTTAATATATCTCACAAAAAACAATTAAATTAAACACGGTATATCGAACAAGAAATCGTTTATAAAAATAATTGAATAAACTCAATTTATTCTTACAAATTGCTCCAATTGAACCTTTTCATGTGCGCCAGGTTATGCTTCAACAGTTTTTATTTGCCTCGATGATTCTATACTGACTGATAGTTCCAATTTTTTATTTGAGTTTTATATACAGGTGAAATCGAGAACGTGGGTAATTTTTAATATAACAACTTACTCGTGATTTAAAGCAAATACCCGTGATTTAACTCGTGATATTAAGGAAATAAAAAATGTTGACTTCATAAATCTATAAGTATTAAGTTCCCATAATACATTTCCTAATATGAGTACAATAATAGGCCGAATGGATACCAATGATTCCAAATTCGAAAGATTTGAAAACATCGTGAGGAAACCTTCATGCACGCCTGCGAAGAGATTCGAAGGTTGTGTGTGAAGTCGTCCAATCCGCACTGGGCCCGCGTGGACGACTAAGGCCTAATCACCCTATACGGGTAGGCTTGTGCCCCTCGGTGGGGACGTTTAATGAGCTGATGATGATGATGATTCAAAATTCACCCTGTATATACAATAATAATATTGGTATATCCATTCTATCATTCGAAACATCGAGTCTATTTAAATAGTTTGATATTATGTGACATTTTTGTTAACGATATCGAATTATTATCATAATAGACTACATCACAGTCCCACGCAAGCGTGGGAGCCGCTAAAGGGAATTGAGGCGATATGCTTTTAGCGGGAAATTAATGAAAGAAGATTGTTTATTCGTATACAACTTAATTGAATCGGTACGAATTAAATTACAACTATTAGATTTATAGACGTAGATTACATGAAACGAGTATGGTTACGGAATTAATCAACCATCCTGAACAAATTACTTCAGTTATATTGCAAAGTTTCCTTCATTTACGAGTAGCATAACTATGAAGCGATTGTAGGGAGTTAAAAAAATAATACTAAATACTTAAAAAATTAAATTAAACGTTGTCAGTATAATCTTATTCTACCAGAACCTAAATTACAAAATGAAATAGTCCATATTACAAATGTGTTTAACAATCTACCGGATATTTAAAAAAAAAGTCTAAATATTTTTGAAAATTTCTTATAAAAAAAGTTATTACAATATAAAATAATTTATGCATGAGTGATACGAGTACTTAAAGGTTAAGATTCTTTTAAGGATACACATCCGATAACCCACCATTATTATAGTTGCTTGTTGTGTACTAGGGACGACTGACGGATTGAAATGATGAAGATGAATGAATGAATTATCAGAAGGTATATACAGAGTGGATTTTAAATCATAGGCATCCATTCGACCTATTATTGTGCTTATATCATGAAATGTTTTTACGAGAACCTAATACCATATAGGTTCATCACAAAAGTTTAACAAAATAAGTTAATTATAGCATTGCATTGAGCAAACTTTTATTTTTATTTATATGGAATTTGATATGTTTTTAAAACATCAATAAAATATATATCTATAAATCGAACTAAAGCTTCCCCAGGTCAAATAATAATGTTCAAATCACATCGCCTTAGGATTGCTGCGAACTTTGAAAGCCTGTTAAGTTTAATTACAACGTGACTTTAATGTGCAATGCTAACATAAAGTTAATTATAACTTGTTTGCCCTGAGGAGTTCACTTGTAGAGTGCACAAGTAAGTAAAGGTTGGACAGGTCGATATAATAGATAAGTTTGAACTAAACTTATTGTTATTTCAACAAATTGAGAATGATTTGCAACATTCTAAATTACTGGTTATTTTTTCGATTAAGTGCACTGCTAGAAATAAAATGGAACTATAGGTATGTAAAATATTGTTAGTTTTAGTGGACATTGAAGAGTAATAATAATCTTTTACACATACATTTTCAATGCTGTAATGCTTCTGTTTGTATTTTTTCTAATAATTCAACAAGTGTTTATTCTATTTCTTAAATGAGATCCAACGCAACGCATGGAATGAAGAGAGAAAACATTAACTTGTAAATAACTTGACCTGCTCAGCTACTTCTACAAAGTTAGCAAGTTATTTAAAAAGCCCTCCTATATTTGTTAAATCTTTTTACCCTATTTTTCGACCTTTTCGTTTCCACTATAAAAAAACAAAATCCATAACTAAAATAATATAACAAAAAGGCTTTTATATTCTAGATAGCAACGCAATATCCGGGAACTTTTTCTCGTTATCGCCGAATTCAAAAGCTCGGAAATTAAAGAGAAATATTTTTACGCGCTGACGTCACATGTCACGAACGGAACGCGCAAGTAAATTTCCCTCCGGTATTTTTGCCTAATAAAGTTATAATATAATTAAATTTTGTAACATTTATGTGAACGGAAGCCGTGATATCTTTTGACTCAACAGTATATTCGCTATCGGTAATGTTTTAAGGCACCATGTGAAATTGCGTTTCACATGGTGCCTTAAAACAAAAAAGAAAGAAAGACGCTAGTGAACCAAAATACAGTTTCTAGTTAGGCAAATTACGTTTATACTACTAATAAAAAACAACTAATAAAAAATCGAGAATATGTGGACCAGCTAGCATATTTTTCATCACGATACGCCAAAATATTCGCTGCTTCATAAGATCTTATCGCTGCCACTCGTGCTCTGTAGAAAGTTTTATCCCTAAGCCGGCTAATACGGCATTAGTAATAGGTTGATGATGATGATGTTGATGTAATCTGCCGTCACCACACGGCACGCCTATTTAAGAATTGAACAAATTTATGTTTCTTATTTTATATTTCTTGAAAATTCATATTAAAATTTCTACTCGTGTCTCGTTGTAGCAAGAATTTGTAACTTTATATCGGTTGTCAGAATTTAATCAGCTTATTGTACGTGGACAGTTCGGTATCACCTGCCTACCATTTGTTCCTATTCCAGGTAAATGTCTCATAGAAAGGGCGAAACGCACAAAAGGGGCTATTTTATTTTTGTGTTATTGTACCAAGATGTTTTTGTGCGGGAGGTGACACCACCTCATGCGTCTGAAATATATGGCGGAGTTGCTTTGTGAAAGGTTTGAATGATAGGAAAGACAGCAGGTATCTATTATAGCCGATATGCTTTTGTGCAAACGTAAACGGTGCATTGGTATAAAAAATGGCGGTAGTGTGTAGTGTAACTTGTATTAAACAGTCCAGCGAAGTGTGCTTTTGTATGTCAGTTGTGATTTATCTGGTTTACAAATTCAATTCTCCGATACTCTTTATACATCCGCGTTTGTCCATAACTTGGTGTCTACACTTATACAAGGTTACCTAGCTCTCCTACGACGCCCTAAGCCGAGGTTCGCGTCCCACTCTGAGACACCTTTAGGCTCGTTGCGTAAATTTTTTTGGAGTTCCAATCGTAATGGTAATGATTGTCTTGTAATAGTTAAGGGTGGTGGCAACAAATCTGTATATAATCGTCACGTCTATTCTTTCCGCGAGTGCGGTAAGAATCATCTTAGAGAGATTAGAGAGACTAAACATATTGTTACGAATTGACGTAATTAAAATGTCATTGAATATGGCGGCTAATATGTGACGTCAGTCCACAGACAGTCCATAGAGTATGAGTATTAATAAAGTGTGTTACCGTGTTATTCTTCGTGTTTGGCAATAATTTATCCGGAACCCCCAGCTCGCAACAATATAACTGATACTGGGCAGCAGAGTTCTTACGTTAAACTTAACTTCTTATACTGCTACCTCATCACTATATTGCTGGGGCCACACCAACGGGAAATGCCATTAATTATCACGACTATGTTATGGGCGATTATTTCAGGTGCTTTACTGAACGCGAAAATGTAGCTGTTTTCAAGTGTTAAAACTTATCGCAATAATTACTGCGCTAATAGGCATAAGACGTTAGCCGTTAGTGTGGCCCCAGCTTATAGGAGAGCCCAAGTTCAGCGGAGTGTTCCGGGGTTTAAGAAAATTCTTTATTGTCAGACTATTGCTCTGTTGTAAATATAGCATGCTATTTTATATGCAACCTCCGTAAGTTTTAGATTTGATACAGTTCTGTTACCGTACGTACAATATGTTCATAGTTTGCTCGTATCGTTCACACAAACTTTGCTTAGTTGTAACTTTATATTACTGTTGAAGTTCTAGACGCTTTTCTGTTACGTCCGCCACAGGACGAGAAATTTTCATTCTTTCACAATAAACTGGATACGTTTTATTTTGGGAAATCATTAAAGGTTCCTTTAAGTTATCGTTGATAGTGAGATATCATTCTAGAGAGTAGACTTCATTCTGTAGACGGGTATGAACGAATATAGAATAATTCCTCTAATTTAAGTTTTCCATCAACTGGATCAAACA
Organism: Leucinodes orbonalis; assembly: GCA_019425675.1. Taxonomy (NCBI): domain Eukaryota; kingdom Metazoa; phylum Arthropoda; class Insecta; order Lepidoptera; family Crambidae; genus Leucinodes; species Leucinodes orbonalis. The sequence goes on from PQWD01006563.1 coordinate 80,240, forward strand.
AATAAATTTATTTATAAATCAGTTCTAGCATCTGAATATAGATAAAGAAGGTACCATAAGAATTTTCTTATTATATTACCTCAGTTTATTTATTTATTTAACTTTGGTACACAGCAAAATTAGACTTGTGAGTATATTTTAAGGCAACAAACTCATTTTCGATGGAACCATTTTACAATCTACAACAATATCTTTTAAATTGACTAATCTCGAACCGGACCAATAGGAAGGTCTAAACCGTATCAAAAGAAAAGGTCAATTCCGGGGAGAGTAACAACTGTCCCATTATCATTTTGTTCGCGGAATCCACGGGATCCCACGAATATTAATTGAGAATAAGCGGACATTAGGCTCCAGAGTAACAGTTAGAATTAAAATGTATTTGGTAATTTAAGCCGGCTTTTTGCTAAGGTCGCCGACGTTTGCTACATTAATAAGCACAATGTAGATGATACTCCGCGGTGTACTTTTACTATGGTTAGCGTATTAAAAAATTAAATGAGCCTCTCCACGCTATGGTTGCATTTTGCGGATTTAAAAAACAATTGTGAACGTTTTTTAAGAAAGAAATTTAGTAGCCAGGTGTTTGTAATATGATTACGATGAACTGTTGCAGTTGTAAATAAAATGATTGACCTACAGGCTTAAGGGTCGGCCTTGGAAAAAGCTTTTGAAACAGTGCCGGGATTAGCAATTCAGTTCTAGTAAGCCGATGTCTTTGATATTGGTTACATATCACCGACAAGACGTTAATGCATTTTATACGAGGCATGAAAAATCGTGTGCTTATGTTCACAATTTTGATATATTACTGCTAAGAAATACCATTCTTCTTAAGTTATGTGATATAGCTTCACATTATAAAGTAAGATCTTCAAATATAATTAAATCTTACTTCCAAATACGTACTCTACAAACCTACTCGTGCCTAGTTTACTAATAGCAACCAAACGCCAAAATTCATTACAATGCTTTCAAAATGTGATTTGTATTGTTAGTTTCAGACATATTCCATTTCGTACTTCATACGGCGCTGAGATGTAACAAAGTTAATTTTCGTCTTCTGTTCTCCAAACACTGGGTATTGTTCGGGTGCGATTCAAAACTTATTGTACAATGTGTTGCTTAAGTTACTGCCAAGTAACTTAATATGTTATATTAATAGGCTGCGAACTAGCGGCGCCGACGTATCCGAACTTGAACCTAACTCCTGTTTCACTAATTATGCTGTAACAAAGCTGCTGAAAGCAACTTTGGTTTAAGACTGGTCTTAAACTAAATTTAGCTAACATAGTGGTTACATGGAGTAAATTTTGAGGTTGTTTATACGTTTACTTTTACTTAGTTTATCAAAACAATTGATATTTTTTACCGGCTTATGTTTTTTAGTACAGCTAGTTATTTTAAATGAATCGTACATATTTGTGAAACTTAGTATAAAACTTTATTCCGTTTATAGGAAGTTACGTGAAGATGGACCCACAAAAACTTGAAATTTACTTTCATTGGCACGTTTAAGTACCTCTTGCGCTAAACGATGCCAAATTTTAGCGATCAGTAAAACACCGATGTTTTCGACTGTTCGTCCAGGATCGAAAACCGAAAATTTTCAAATGGAAAATACCATTAGCGTGTTCCATCCACGTTCCTATTTGACGTAATGGAAAAGAACTCTCTTAATCTGGAGTAAGTATCTTAATTCATCCAGTCGTTTATTTATTTTAAATTGAAATGTCAAGGTAAACGTATTTATTTTGCTAACATTATTCCAAGTTCTCAGTTCTGTGCGTCAGCTGACGTTTAAAGGATTTATACCGTTTGCCACAGCTTGGCTTGACAGAAATAAATGGTCTCAACACAGTATTAACATTGTGTTATATTACAATGAATTATCTATGATAATATATTCGCAAAGGTGATATGATAAGATAAAATGCCCTAAATATTAGGATGAGATATGGAGCGCACGTATTTGCGGACTTACCTCGTATCTTAATTTTACTATACTACAAATACGTGTTTACGTAATATATCTCTTTAGGAACAGAACCTGAAGATGTTGTAGCAGTTGACCTTTTTGGAAACTGGGTCATTTTATAGTAAAAAATCTTTTAAGGTGCGTGAATTATCGTCGTATTTTAAAAATGAATCTTTTGGTAACCTTGGTTATCCTTTTCCACAAGAACCATTCGGTGCGGTCCATAACCATCAACTTTACCAATATATATATATTCTGCTCCGAACCGATTCTTTGAATGATGAAATACAATGAATTCATTTTCATCATGAGGGGCACGAGCCTACCCGTAAAGGGTGTTTAGGCCTTAGTCGTCCACGCGGGCCCAGTGCAGGTTGGCCGACTTCACGCACAACCTTTGAATTTCTTCGCAGGCGTGCGCAAGTTACCTCACAATGTTTTCCTTCACCGTAAGAGAGTCGGAATTAATTTTACCAGTAATTTTCTCTGCCTCTTTCTCTGCTATGAATTTCTAATACTTTCTCATAAAATTTAAGTAATGTGTAGTACCACAGATAATATATACAAGTACCACAGATTAAATAAATATACTCTAGTACGTAGTCGCGTCTAAGTCGGCAAGGGTTGCCCACTCCAGACGGCTTCCGATTAACGGCAGCTTGGGTACAGCTTGCTCCCGCACTTAGGGAAATGAATTATTTTCACCAACTCAACCGTGTTGGTACTACTAGAAGGCGAGTGTAGCTAACAGCCTCTTAAGGTCCCTTTGTAGGGTAAATTGCTGTGTCGTACAATTTACATGTTTGAGTTTTAAAATTACAGAAATGTTTCTCACTCAGTGTTGACACTCACTTTGAACTCAGTTTTTCCTACCTATGATGAACTAGAACCATTTACAAAAGAGCAATATTTCCACAATTTTGGGACTAAAGCTAACCAATCAATCTATTTGGCAAACTCGAATAAAAATGCACTAAGGTAATGTAAAGATTATTTAACTGTTTTTTTTTGTTTTTACTTTGAAATTCTTTATTTTTTTGAAAGAATTATTTACTTCTTTTGGGCTTTCGCTGTATGAAGACATTTGCATAGGAAAATGTATATATTAAGGATAACGGAACGGTCGTTTGAGTTTATCAGAGGAGTATTGACAAGGGATCGAAGATTAAATGTGTTTGCATTAAGAAACGGTCCCATCCGTATCTTTGACTCGTGACAGACTTTTACACGGAACTCCTTTAGCGATAAAATATTCGAGATATATCCCAGAAAATCCCAATAGTAAAAAGGTAAAGATATGTTATCACCACAGAAGGTGAGAACTTAATAAGAATTTAGCACTACACACGGCTTATCAGGTTTATGAGCTTTAGGTGCTGCGAGCTCATAAAAGGGGTTTTCTTATATTCAATAGGAATAACTTCGTAGCTCGCTTCACAGAGAATTTTAAAAGTAAAACCTTCATTGCAGATTCAAAATATCGTCTTTAAAGCGGCGAAACGAGTAAAGCCCTCGACCCGCAGTTATTTATAAATTTTAATAATCTTATCCTAAAATAATATCTCACAAAAACCTCTACATATCTTCGGTTCTCGTTTTTCATCGCGACAAGGGACCATGTGCGGTGCAGTGAACTTTGTCCGGCAGATGGCGTGCCGGCGCTCACGCACGTGCAGCCTGCATCTGACACGTGCATCTGACAATTGAGCATCCAAACTGTATCTTAAAACCGTACAAATTAATACCATATTTCCTTAAACTCCGGTGTCTTGTAAAGAAGTTAGTAGCAGGTTTTTGTAGCAAAGAAAGATACACCTTGTGGAGTGATGATTAAGGTTTACTGTATTGGTGCTGGTAAAGATAAAGGGTCCATATCAAGCTGTAAAGGAAATGACATCTACCAGTACCTAGTTTTTGTTATTAAGCACGTAGAGTTCTCTCGGATGTAATTTTAATGAAAGTTTCAAGAGTACACACATAGTGCCTAGTCAAATAGATAACTGGTTTTATCAGGGTCTTATTACCTATATCTATTTTATCAGTTCGCAAGCTCCTAAGCAAGTGATCTTCTTTGTCCTAGGTAATATATTTTACCTTAGCATTTTAAAGCAGTCCTTTAAAAATACGCTTTTTTCAACAATAAAATTTATCTCAAGAAATTTAACCTGTCATCCGCCGGGAACCTTGTCACTTGTAAGTTCTATTACAGTCGTGTACCCAACTGCAGCGGTCAATGGGTTATACAATAATGTATGCGATATTATATGCACAAGTGAATATAACAATATAATCAGTAGACATTCCACCAGCCACGACATGCCACAACAAGTTCCAGCCCATTACAGCGTGGGAGCTAAATACCGAGTTAAATGCCTTCGCGACTTAGTGGTTTGGGCGTCAAGTTTATATTGGGCGCATAGCAAATTCAGTGTCGATATTCTTCTGTCTTAATAAGATATGCTATCGAATTAGTAGCTATTCAGAAATTCCGCAAAGACATGATGTAGTGGTCTTAAAAAGAGCTCCAGTGGGTACCTGTAGGTGCATTTTTATTAAAGATAATTTTATTTCTGTGACTAAGTACTTATGGTGATAAAAGATAAACAATAAACTAAGTGTTTATCTAAGCATGTGTTGCATTTTTTTATGGGCGGCTGTGATTCTTTCTACCAGGCTAGATGTAAAATCGTTTGTCTCTCATTTTAAAAATAACGAAACAAGTATAAAAAGGATTGTCATTTTTAAAAGACATATCACGTAATTGTCTGAAAGAAAGATAATTCCTTGCTTCGGAAGGCACGTTATACGTCAGCGGCATTAACCCTTTGACCGCCAATGACGCCTTAAGGCGCCAGATACAATAGATTTTCTTCTGTGTCTGGATTCCTTGCGATCATAGGTTTAATTCTGTATCACGTGATTGTCTGAAAGAAAGATAATTCCTTGCACCGGAAGGCACGTTCTACGTCAGTGGCATTAAGGCGGTGTGACACTGACACCAGTAGGTCTGATTGTTCATGAATTTGATTTCCAAGTCGATTAGAGCGGTTGATAGCCGCGAGCCCGCAATCAAGAGCTCGTCTCTCGATAAAGGCTCTACTAAACTAGATAACTGGATCGAGCATCTTCGCGAAAGTTTAATCGGATAACTATAAACGACCGAAACTTGCCTGCCTTGTATGCTCGATATTTTAAAAGTAATTTCGTTACTTTTGTTGCAAGGAATAATAAACGGTGTAGTTATGATGAATTTATGTATCAAGAACCAATGTGTGAATATAGGAACATTTTATACATTTTGTATTGATCGGCCCTCTTTTAGATAATCGTTCGTGTTTTATTTACAATTAAGTAGAAGAAACTACGAGTCTGCTGGGCATAGGCCTCCCCCATTTTGCGCCAGATATTCCGGTCCTCCTCTTTTCTCATCCAGCCTCCATCAGCGACCTTTCGCAAGTATATAGATAGAAGAAACAAGGAGTGTATACCTTTAATAGGAATACATTGAATAAATGAATAGTTAGGAATCCAAAAAATAATAGCAATTAGAATATTCATACTAATTCCATTTCATAAGATCCTTATCCTTTTAGGCTTTTCATTGACAGCCTAACATCACCACTGCTTTTTCAAGTAGTTAATTCTCTGTTATGAAGTGAATGAATTCTTGCGCCTGAAGCCATTTCATTTGTTATTTTTTATTCAGAAAGACAAAAATGAGACGTGCATTATAGGCATGCCGTTGCGATTATAAAGCCCGCAAATTTTACATTTCAGAAAAGCAAGGTTCAAGCTGTCAACTCGTACATTTTACAAGATTTAAAACGCACTGCAGCAGCAATTTTCAGCAAATTTCACAATGGGTGAAAAAGCATTAAAATTAGTACAAAAAGTGCAAGCGTCTTGTAACTACTCCGGACGAGTCATTGATACCAAAACATGGGTCTCAGTCACATAAAAAACACAATAAAATACATATATACCTATCTCATATAACTTTTAGTTTTAATCCTGACTCACTGAACGTAACCCGAATATGTAATGTTAATCAATGTTGATTCAGTAGTACTAGGCGAGCTTTATGGTTTGCTTTACCGCATTACTCATGAAATTAATTATTTAACAACTTCCAATATTGGGTAACTAAATGGAAATGTAGGCTAAAATTGGTTTTACATTTATCTCCAATTAAGTTAATCATTTACGGATTTCGAATCAGTTTTCACTGAATGCTGATTATTTTCAAAATTGAAACCGACGTGGTGTAGGTACGCAGCGAATTATACTGTATAAATCAATTATAATAAATAAATATTCACTGATATTAGCACAGTGGCCACAGTGCCATCTAGCCCCAATTTAACCGTAAAGCCTGTAGTATGCGTACTAAACAGCGGATAAATATTTTTATATACTTTTGTAAAAATATACATATTATACACAGAAACATCTAGACCATTACAAACAGACATGTTCATGCACACAAATGTTTGTACTACCCGGGGATCGAACCCGGAACTCTTGGTGTATTAGCTGACATCTCAACCATTACACCAAATGGGTCGTATTATTGCTATATGAGGTATTGCTTTTAGTTAGGTAGAAAGAAATCTGTTATCTTTCTACGTTTATATGACGACCATTTAAATATATTTTCTCTCTAACATTACTCAATTTGCAAAATTTCGCTTTATAAAGATTATAAGTACCTGTGCGACTTCAATAAACAATGGCGTGATAAATATCCATGTTGCTAATGATTCTCTTTAGACCACCACCAAAAGGTACCACGCTTGAAATATTTATAAAAGGTACCACGCCTGGAATATCAGTAAGTAAATTTTTCCTCCACTCCGGTGTTATTTCGCATACTAAAATAGAATTCAGTAACAGAAAACAATACGTTGGTTTTCATAACAGCCACGTGTCCGGTCCCTCGGTGTGCCGGCCTAATCCCTGGCTTTTGGCTACTTTATTTAACTTGCGCGACCGCAATGTACTAGAATACCTAATTTATTATTTGCCGTGTATTTTTTCCTATGTTTTGTGTAGCACAGGTTTCTGTGGCATAAGAAATGTGTCAACAAAATGTGGCTTTGTGGAAGATTATGTTTGATAATTGATAGCGGATTCTATGGTTCTCAAGATTGATCAAATGGATGAGTCTATTCAAGTCACAGATGAGGCCTTCATCGATGGTTTGTCGATCAGGGGCTTAAGACCGTTGTCCGCTACGCCGGTCAAGTGGTTATTCAGAACCTCGTTTGTTGTTTGACAAGATGCACCACTAGCCAATGAAGTTATATTTCCGGTGAACTTTTTGCTGTAGGCCAAAGATGCCCAGCCTAAATATAATGCTTATTATTATGTGATTACGATTGCAAATAAGGCCACGGAGTAGATACAGCTACCATGAGATTTGTAGAAAGCCTTATGCACATACACTACTCGCTACGTACAAACAAACTTTTCGTCAACATTGGCAGGCTCAAATTCACATTCAAAAACACTGAAACATTTGGAGCCAGAAACGGAAAAATGAACGACGTGAAAATAGTGTTTGAAAATTTCAGGCGTTTAACGGGGCTAGGGTTGCACATTTATAGTGAGTAAAATAAATGTCTTGTTTCTAGGAATTTTATTAAACAATAGTATATAATGATACAACCCAAGAATACTCCGCCAGGTGTAGACTATTGTAAATATATGGAAACTGAGATACTTGGCTATGGAATTGGGTTTGTCAGACCAGGAATCTGGAATCTTCTAAAATGATTACTATTATTAATATCATAAAATGTCCGGCTTCATCCGGATGCCTGGCAACCCTAAACGGGGCAACATACCGGAGAGCTCGGCAAAACGAACGACCCCGAAGGCAGCTGCCATTTGTGGACTGACCTATTGCAGGACGTGTATGAACCGGCCGAGACCTTGACCTAAGTTATATATACGTATTTAGATATATATGTAGGTACATATATTTATAACGAGTTAAATCTAAACCTGTGTAGAGAAGCATTATCCTAATTTCGAGGTTTCTTCCACCCAAAACCAAGTGAGGTGAATTTTATAGGGATTTTCTCTTGCCATTTGTTATTAAAATAATGTTTGACGACCCATTTGGTGTTGCGGCTGAGAGATCGACTGCAGCACCAAGGGTTCCGGGTTCGATCCCCGGGCAGTACAAACATTTGTGTGCATAAACATGTCTGTTTGTGATGGTCTGGGTGTTTTCTATGTATAATATGTATGTATTTACAAAAAATATGTATATAAGTATGTTTATCCGTTGTTTAGTACCCATAATTCAGGCTTCACGCTTAACTTGGGATGAACGCTAGATGGCGTTGTGTGAATGTCAGTGGAGATTAATGTATTTATTTTTAATGTTCCCAGTTTCCAAAGTTATGTGGTTAACCTTGTATTTAAAGGCGTTACTATGTTTGTGAAATTATTGTCTACATAAAGCTACGTACCTATATCACCGCATTATTGTTAATAACGTTTAACTAGGGCCTAATGTTCTAAGATTAAATGTGATCTGTTGTTATCCAAACTAAAAGCGGCAATGATAATATAATTTTGAAAACTTGTTACATTATTTTTTTAATAGACTAGAACTCTTTCCACACATAATGTTTAATCTTCCAATCTCTCGAAGCTCGAAACAACAGGTTTTAATTGAATATAAATATTTACAAGCAAATGAAGCAACACGAGTAATGAGAGCACGCCTTGCGTACAGTTTTCAAAGTAATAACTTAACGGTTTATGCAAGGTTTTGTTGTAAGCACGATGTACAAATGTATGAAAATAAACGTTCAATTGGCAAAAGTATATTCCGTGCCGAGTTTTAATGTTGTTCAATAAACCAATAAATATTTGTTCAACCAATAAGAGTATTTTAGTCAGTTACAGTCACAGGCATAACTAAACGAATAATCTATACTAATATTATAAAGCTGAAGAGTTTGTTTGTTTGAACGCGCTAATCTCAGGAACTACTGGTTCTTTATCACAAGTATTTCATTTTTAACAAAATTGCTCTTTACATCATTCAACTTAAATTATATCTTATGTTATAATGAGATATCGCAGTTTTAACTCACCGATAAAAACGAAGTAGCGGGTTAAGGAGAGCGTTAGGCCGAAGTAACTATTCCACGCGGACGATTTCGCACGCAAAAGCTAGTGACTTATATTTGTATAAAATAAAAGTTCAATGACTTAAAATATATAGTTTACGAAGCGAGAAAAACATCTTTTAGTTACGGCCAACTATATTCATTCTCACACACAAATATAGGTACGTAACATGATACATATAATATGTGGCGCATATTCAACTCTGTACTTGTTTGCATAAGAAAATTAAATTAGTACTGATTCCTAATTCAATTATAATAGAGTCAGCACTCATATGATAAGATCATATTGTATTAGATTCACATTCCTACAAATGTCACACACACACATATAGGTAGGCAAGAATCTTTCAGAGCAAAGAACTCATACCCTTCTTGTCTAGTCTGAAGGTCACTGGAGTCTCTTGTCTCTTGAATGGAAGGTTACATTACACGGGCTTTGTAGAATATGTTTGCGGTTGGCCTCACTTATGATCCCAACCCTTATGATCAACTCGCTTGGTAAATACACTTAGTTGTGATATAGCTATTAAGATGTGGATTGTATTATGTTTTTGTCTAGTTACTTTTGTCAACTCTGTAATAACAGCAGTTGCTTGAACTCCGTACATGAAAATCAGCAGTGCATACCCTGTGCGTCCAAACAACCCGAAAAATCGCCAACATATCAAATGATTCCCACTTTTTCCTATGCGGATTTGAAACCATAGGCGATCTGCTGTCCTCAACAGCAAGCAATTTGAGAAAAATATAAAAAATAGTTATCGTGTTTGTGATTACTGTCACTCACTTTGCATACCCTGCTTTAATCTTTGTGCACGCCACTGAATAACAGAAACACTGTCTAAGTTACACTTATCTGCTGTTAAAGGCGATGTTAATTGATTGTAATAAATAAATCTTCCTACCTATATGTACCATCCATTATTTGAAAACTCAATCAGGCTTCTTTGTTTTTGGCACATACTCGTAGAAATCACTCGGTGCGATTATTGTAACTTGATTAAAAGGTCTTCTTCGGGATTCATATTCAAAATCGTTTAGGTTGAAATTGGTCATTTTTATTGAATCAAACAAAATCAGCGCGCCCCGAGGTTATACTGCATTTATAAAAATAAAATCCGATTTCGAGAGAGCACAAGTGTATTTTAATTACGAAATTCAATACGCGATTTTGCAATTTAAATTTGCCGTTTGTTTTGGCTGTTTGTATAAAGTACGCTTGATATACTGAAAAGTCAGAATTGTGTGTAGCAATACAGTCATTGAGAAATGAGACAATTAGTGTTGCATATGACTTTTCAGGGCGGTTTAATGAGCCAATTATTTTAATTATTTTTTGTCATGCTTAAGTACTTCAATGGAATTAGAAAATACTCATGATCAAGAATAATATGTTAGATTCTGTTGATAGTTTATTGATGATTAGATTCAATTGAGTGGGAGGCCCATGTTTCGGTATGAATAGACTGGTTCATCATAAGTCTTCACAGAAAATAAGCAAGTGAGGTCCAAAACCCTCCTCGAGTTTTTAGCTCGCCCCGAAAAAGAAAAGGTCGCCAATGCACTTGTTGCTTCTTCGGAGTTGCGAGTGTTTATGTGTGGCGGTGTCACTTACCATCAGTTAAACTATCTCGATTGCTTACCTATGTAATAAAACTAAACTCATTCGTGAATGGACTTTGTGAATTAGTTGCTACCATCCTATCCATTCCAAGATTGTAGCCAGACCAATGGCCTAACGCGCCTTAAAAAGCACGGAGGGCCTTGACACTTTAATCTGGGACGCGAACCTCGGCTTAGGGCTAGGTAACCTAGTATAAGTTTGGAGAGAAAAGCTACTGGTACCGGTAACGCGAATAGGGACTTGTCGAACCTACAGGGGGTGGAATCTCGGTCTTGAAGTGTTACGTAAGTTCCGAGATGCTTTACGCGTTGCGTCCGCCGCGATGGTGTCAGTGATCGGATCGTCAGGTGACAGTGATCGTCCCCCTTGAGCCCTCAACAAAACAAGTGCATTCTTCAAGTAAATAGTAAACTACTTCGTAGATAGACCGGTTAATATCCGGTCGTCGAATAGCAGTTATTAAAGCTTATATTTTGCACAGCAGCAGTAATAAAAGATTTTCCTGGTATGCGTTGATGAGTGCAGCAGGACAAGTGCGGCGGGTGGAGGGGGGGTTGATCGATACAACGCCGCCCCATTATACCCCTGATTGTCCGGGTTCCAGATGGTTACATGGAATAGAAACTATTACGGCCAGTGGTCGCTTGTCCGTCCTCAATACAATTTCCAGAACAACGTAGATAACGTAATTTTATATCATTATTTATCAGTAGTCACTACTCTGTTTCTTCATCTCAGCAGAAAACTACAGTATGAACCATCTATAGATCACTTGACTTTCATGTGTTCTTTGGGGACCTAAAACGGAATAAAGATTTTTTAATTTTAGATATGCTTTTGGTTTACTTTATTTGGTATTTCGGAAGGTTATAGAAATATTATTTCATAAGAATAAGGTCATTTAAAAATGTACTTTGTAGTTGTAAATTACTATCTGTGGTAACTAAGCTTTTATCCTTCTTTGAAATTTCTAGCAAAGGCAGTGCACTCAATAGTTTTTTTTTATAAAAACCCTCCCCGTACCTAATACTCGTATTGTCGAGGAAATACGTCTAGCAATACTTAATATACTCTTGCTGGTCTCCCCCATTTTGCACTATATATCCCGATCTACCGTTTTTTACATTCAGCCTCCAGGGGTTTTTCGCTTTTATTGCAATATTTTAAAATACCATCTGGGCACTAGCAGTATTATTGAATTTCACAATCTGGGCGCAGGCGTCGATTGAAGCGATGTATCCGTTGGATATATTTCACTCGTGCAATATTTTCACGTATATTGCTCGTAAATCTGTCACAGGTATGAAGAGTGTTTATTTTGCAGCTTGCAGGGTGCAAGTTGGTACACGGATTGCAAATAAATAGGATTATTGTTTCCCAAACGAATAGAAACATGTCACCAAAATAGAAGTATTATTCTATTACTGTGTTTTTACTCCTTCAAAAGGAGCACGTTTTGTTATTATGCCAGTTATTATGATAAGTTGGTTTCCTATATAGAATAAAATACTCGTATAGTAAGCCAAAGGAAATGACAATATTGTTATTATGAGACCTTTCCTACACATAGAGAATAATAACACATCTTCGATGAATTCCCTTGAAACTCTTGTCTATAATATTAGCCGCTATTTTTTATATAAAATATATATTTTTACATACATTAAGATTTAAAAACACAAAAGCATATATTATGTTACGCAAAGTAAATGGTGTTGGTGTGGCGTTTCGGTGATGCTAAATGTCTCAAACTTCGTAATGAAGTCATTTAGAAATGTGAATAAATGATGGTCCAACCACTAAGGACTAGTATGCTTTAATGCTTTGTTTATAGGATAATTGCTGAACAGATTAAGGAGTCTTTTGTCAGTTCTTACGATAAGACAGTCGAGGATTTAAGGTTTTAGTGTATGAAGTGTAACAGCGCTGTGCATAGAAACAAGCGCTGTCAGCAACGATTCGACTACCTAAACATTAACTGAAGGTCTGGAATGGCATTAATATGGATAACACCAATAGTGTTTGCCAAGTTAATATGAATATTTGGGCCCACCATGCTTATGAATATTCATACCAAACAGTTCCTTGCGCAACATAGATATTAGAGATAACAAGACAATATCGTATAATAGACACCCTTTACAGGATCTAATTAAAGTGTTACGAAGCAAGCATGCAGCTCTTTTTTACTCGTAGCATATTTTCGAAAAGTGGTATGATCTTTTTCCGGTTTAAGTCTCCCCAATCTTTCGCTAGAAGGTTGGCCTTTTCTGGTACAAAAATGCTGACGTATCATTATAGTAACACTGTTTTAAGAGATGGCGGCAACCCCCAGATGTAGGTTACCAGAAATAATGGTACAATGAAAAATATACACAAGTCAATACAATGTTGCTACGTATTTTAATTTTGAGACTGCTAGACTGGCCACGGGACAATAAAGGTAACCACGAGGCATAAAAAAGAGTTTCTTTAAATAAAAAAACCCGTGTTCTTGTTTCGCTGAAAGATAACTGATGTTAATGAAATATCTCGAAACAATATTTTAACAGCCCCGAGCATTTTGTTGTCTTACACAGTGATAAGAAAAATAAAATTCAAGAAAATTTTCTTTACTCGTAATGCTTTATTGATTATTCGGTTTCTCGAAATATTCAACCCAAGTTCAAGCCATGAAGGGAGTTCCCTAGCAATAGGGCTGCTCTGAAACAGAAATCAATGGGCATGCAACACGTTCTCAACGAAAATGTGCATTCAATTTCGAATATGTGCCTTCACCATTGCCACTTTAGCTTAGTTACGAAGTGTTATGTCTTTGATTTAGTTTGTACGTGTATCTCCTTGTGTACTTATAATACTTTGGAGTCTTAGTAAGGATTCGTTTTTTTTATATATCCTTTTGTCTCTGGATTAAATAGTGTAGCTTTCCAACAGTGAAATGCTTGTTCAAATTAGTTCAGTTTTGCAACATACCTTATGCAAACAAAGAAACAAATCTTTCCCCTTTTTAATATTTGTAGGTGCATAATAATAACGTATTTTATCTATAATTGGTAATACGGTATTTATGCTCTAGTAAGTATGTGATATATTTTTTTATGAATTTTCACCTAAACATTTTTCAACATAAATAAATAATTAAAAAACTGTAGCCCCATCACAACTATTCAAAAAGGGTTCTTTTATAGACATTACTGGATGGAGAATTGTGCAGGCGCCCACAAGTCCGTAGGTAGGTACCCAGTCCTCCCGAAAAGGGCGCCACTGTGCAGATTCTAATTTGCAATATAAAACGTGTTTAATTATATTAAAAAGAAAAACTGTAATGGCGGGTTCATTAACAACGATTAATATATTCATGACGTCCATCCCTCCCACATAAGCTGTACATTCACTTGAACAATTTGTTAGAATCAACTTGTCTTCATAATCAAGTAGGTGCCCCCTAGGGAGCACGTGTGAGGCTTTCCCACGCCCGGGACGCGCCCTAACAAAAATAAACTCGGCCGCTGTTAGTTGTCCGATTCCCAAAGGTATTTAACTAGTTCTAGAAAGTTCTTTTTTTAATTTATTATGTAGAGAGGATTTTTATTATTGAACTATGTGATTTATATGTGGTAAAGGTAGTTATTAGGTTACTGGTAACTGACTTAGTACTACCATTTGGTTTAAGTGTTTAGAGGTAAAACACAATTGACACGCTTGAATCGTTTTGCCTAATAGGCATTAAAGTTGCGCTATTAAGAAACGTTTCTATATTAATCATTTTAAGTTATCTCTTAGCAAAACTGTAATGTGACGTGTGTAGTCAATTAAGTATATGAATACACAAGTAGCACTAAATAAGAACCTAGTATTTATTCAACAACGGTAAATAAATAGTTTAGACATCTGAAAGGCGCCTGACGATAGAGCTAACCTTAAGTTAGGTCACCCATACGGGGTGTGATCACAGTCATTCCCTCTGTTAGCTTTTGTATTTATACCTTGAAATCATTCTTACAGAATTAATTCAGAAATAGAAAATTTCATAAATAGACACACAGATATAAATCTTAGGGTAGGTATTAATTATATTAGGTTACGTGAAAACATTTATTGTTGTACTAAAACAGACTTAGGTCTTCTATTATTTTACTAACAACTTCTGGCCTATTTTTTTTTCGAACTGACTACTGCTGTTGCCGCAGATGGCTTTTACAGCTTCACCGGGCAATTGGCGAGCGCAGATGGCTCTCAGCCTTAAACATTTACACAACGAGCCTAAGGGCGTCCTCGAATGGGACTCAAACCTCGGCTTAGGACGTTGCGGGACTTCTGGTCTAATGGTCTAAGCGTTTAGTTAGGATCGTGTGGCCTGGGAATCGTCGTTTCAAATTCCACGGGGAGATCGTATAGAAAAAGTTATTTTGTGCGATTTTTGCGACTCGGTTACTTGACTGACTGAAAAACATATTTGTGCTATCGTGGAAACGTTTAGTCATCGGTCCTGGCTAAAATCTTATGATGGTGGTCGATAACATCCACGAAAACACATTGGAATAGCGTGGTCAGATACGGCTCATCATCTCATTAAACGTCCCCACCGAGAGGCACGGGCCTACCCGTATAGGGTGTTTAGGCGTTAGTCGTCCACGCGGGCCCAGTGCGGGTTAGACGACTACACGCACAACCTTTGAATCTCTTCGCGGGCGTGCGCAGGTTTCCTCACGATGTTTTCCTTCACTGTTAGGGCGTCGGATAACATACATATATTTTCGAAAATACATTGGTACGTGGCGGGATTTGAACCTCAACCCTCAAGGAGGGCAATAGTCCACACCATTGAGTCACCGGCGAGAGTTGCGGCTCAATCTCCCTTTAATCTACTTTACCCCTACTCTACTTTATTCTGCACGGAAAGCATGTGTGGGACGTCAAAGTCAGATGATGAAGATAAGTACATTCATAACGTCTACTCCTACACAAAGGGGAGCCTTGAACCCTTTCACCGCCAGGATTCAAGACACAATGGAAAAGGTACTGTTTGTGACGCTTTAATGCGTCTCTGGCGATCAAAGGGTAACCAATAATAGGGTTAATAAGTTTATAATCGAATGTTTTATACACAAACATACCGTACTAGGCGAAAATGCTTTATTGTGGCGGTTTACAAGTGATCGAGAAATAAGGCAGGACTTGCCAAGATTTGGTAAGTTTTGCTCCTAAAGTTTAATTCTGGGATTCCATATTGATATCTCATTTTGATGGACATAACTCTTTCGAATTCTGGCTTCATCTTTGATGCTACGCTTGCACGTCGTGGTTTCCAAAGCTGATCGTTCGCTCCAATCGGCTGTTTTAAGACAAACGTGACCGACCCATTGCAATCTTCACTTATTGATCAGGCAACCTGTAATAACTTCAATTCCCTAGTCTATTTAGTAATGTGCCTGAGCATTAAATAATAAACGCTTTATTTTAAATTAACGCACAATATTTTATGGCCTATCAAATCTGTAGCTACGTAGCTAGTCTCTGTTGCTCATTAAAGGTGAGATTATGAAAATAGGTTGTTGGATATTTAATCAAACGAGCTATGTTTAAATTAAAATGTCGGTTTATTTATACCTTTGTTGATTTGCAAGAGCGCGTGTTTGTAAATTATGCATCATTAATTGGGTATTGAGCACAATTATAAGAATTTCGGTAACATTTCTGATGTGAATTTTATGTTCATACTTGTTTATAAATAATAATAGTAATATATTATAGTTAACTAACCATTGATCATAACCACTATCACCTAAATAATCGTAACTACCTTTTTAATATATAGAATTTCTTTCGGGATTGGGTTATTTACTGTTTGGGGGAGTAGACTTTAATACGTCATTCCTATGGTTTGAATGAAAATAATGATGGCGAGTGAGAGACCGGCAACGCATAGGTACTCTAATCGAAAAAAAAATAACACAATAACCTAATATTACGTAATTCTATAGGTACTAAGCGCAGACATGTTCTGTTCAACTCAACGCATCTCTGTGATCTCATCTGCCAATGTCCATGGGCGGCGGTAACACTTTCCATCAGGCGAGAGCCTCCCTGCCTCCCTGTTATTAAAACAAATAGTTTCTGTAACTCAGAGGCATGGGACGATTTTTTTCTCTTTTTGAGAGAGCTTTATCAATTAAAACAATCCATAGATACGAATTTATATATATTTGTAACGACTAAATTAATGTAAGCATTATAATGTATGTGTAAGCAATCACAGCGTAATATTGGTTAGAATTCAAAATAAAATTAGGCCAACCTTAACTGTTAAACACAGACATAAAATGCGCTTGCCAAATTAGGGTTGATGACCCGACACGATACACGCTTCGTGGACAGGACTCCACTGACATCGTTCAAGTCCCACATATGCGGCGCATTCAATGTGAATGCACTTATTTGCATGTACAAAAAGCGCAAGTACTGAGTGTAACGGTGCGACATTGCCGCTGGTGCAGTGTTACCAACTTTTAAAAATATTTACCACTAGATAAATAGTTTGAAACCCCTGAAATTGCGAATTGTGCTGAACAATACACATAAAATAACGGTACCATAATCAACAAACTGGTTTTCGCTACTAAGTTGGCACTTTATTTTAATCAAAAACGAATTATAAAATTTTAGAGGCAAAAAAACCTACTGTCTGCTAGTTAGTAGACTTTGCACTGAATCGTCTAAGTAGATACCACGGCAGTGCGAGATATCGTCCCGTTAAATAGGAATGTTATGCACTTTTGTTTGTATTTTTTTCGAGATGAGGAGTGCCCTCATCTAGTAGTAAAATTATCGGATAAAGAGACCTAACATCTGTTATCACTTATTGGCCTTATTCAATGCTGCCATGTCATAGTCAGGCATATCACTTACCATCAGGTGAGCGTCCTGACCGTTCTGTACTCTTTGCAACATAAAAAATTCAAGGGTTTTTTATCTAACGCCCCCAAAAAATCCAACTCCATTATTTACCCCCTTTTGGGGTGAAAACCTCTAAGTTGGTAAGCCTGCGATGGCGTTTTGCCAACGGTTGTGTTCGACACGGCTGGTTATTGGCGGGTTTGAAAAACGAATAACTAGTAACGTTGGCGTTCGAAAACGTTCCGTTAATCGTGTTTATTGTTAATTAAAACTTTAATTCGATTAAAAGCCGCGGAAGAATAGATAATTAATAATGTGGCTTAACAAATTTATCTATTGTCACTACATTGCCACACTCGGCACAGATCAGTTAATAGATCTGCGGTGGGAATGGCAAGTCGTTTTATGGAATTAATTTATTATTAGATCTAATAATTTTAATGTATTCGTTTATTCATATCCATATTGGAGCTTTTGCATTCAATTATTAATTTTACGCTTTTCTAAATCAGTAAGACTAGTACGTACGTCGTAAACGCATGTAAATAAGTACAAGATAAACATGTTAATACCTTCCTATATCTATATAGACTTTTATTAAAGTCTAGCTTTTAACTAAAACTGCCTAAGTTATTTTTTTGTAACTGGTGCTGGTAACTATAGTGTTACCTTAACCATAATTATATCCGGTAATTTAATTACTAGCTTCTTTTTAAGCCGAAGTAGTAGAGCCGTTACGCATAGCTACAATAAAATGAATTTCATAGTAAAAACGGGTCAGGACAATAACAGTAGTTCATTAAGTTATTTTCGCCTCCCTACAACTTTTTAAACGCTGAATAAATTCATGCCCCTTAATTGTTTTATGGACTTTCACTCTCACTTGAGTGGCGCAGGAAATCAAAGAAAATTTGATCCCCAATTTGCCTTTATTAACTCTGTAAAGATATCGAATGATAAAAGCTATCAGTGAAAATGAAAATAATAACTGAGTATTACATTACCGCTACTTCAAGATTAATTTAAAGGTCCAAATTGAATAAAGAAACTAATTAATAGAGCAGACCATTTTATTTACTAGCTAGGGGTGTAGAACCCCGATGTTACGCGCGGTATAAGATATTTTTATTTATTTGGAAAACTTACAGTTTAATAAAAAATCCAGATAAATAACATAGGTAAATTTCTTATCCTCCCGCAGTAAAAGTACCCTATCTGTTTCAGGGAGTCATCTTACTTCATAACAAATTTTATTAAAATCTCTTTGTTGAGTCACGGCACAATATTACTTTTTCTAAAATAAAAAAGTTTTTGCTGAATTAAAAGTAGCTTGAGTTTTTTCCTATAACATCAGATATCTACCAATAAAAGTCCCGTCAAAATCAGTCCAGTCATTTCAGAGAACAAACAGACAACATTTTTTAAGAATGTTATTTAGTGTATTCACCGTATATAAAAATATTTGAAACTATCTGTTCCCACAGATATTGACTGACAAAAATTTTGTTTTGATGTAAGAAATACCTGCAATAAATAATATTACAATTATTTAGAACGTTAGATTTTTGGGACTATAGCTAGGTGTGTATTTTAAGATAGGATAAACAATAAAACATATGTTAAACCCCGTATACTGAAGCTCGTAACGTTCATGCTCATGAATGTTGTATTAATAAATTTAATAATACCTCGCACACAAGATGGCGTAGCGTTTGCTTACTTTGCTACCAAAACAAAGTAATAGGTTTAGTTTTGCCTCAAATATTCACGTTTACCTTATGAAGCAAAAGATAAAGTTAAAAATAGCGTGATTTTGGAAACTGGCGCGGTAGTCTTGAGTAGCCGTGAGAATGTATACATACTCTTACTTTCTGGTGAACTTATAAACATAGTTATGTGAAGTGATTAGAGCATATCAACGTTTGGTAGTTGGCGTTTTTCACATGTGGGGTATGATTAGAATAACAAACAGCTTTCATACACGTGTACGGTGTAACAGATAACTATCTTCTATATAGGAATGAAGGGCTAACGATTCCGTTGAGAATATCTCGAATGTTTTCAAAAGGAATTATATAAATAAGTGATGTCATTTGTTGTAACCCCACCCCTTTATAGATTCGCTTGAATATGTTTTGCTTAAACTAAGATTTATTTAAACGTAGGACTACTGGAGATAGAAAAATAATTGTGTAGTTGTTAGAGACCTTTATCTATCGTCTCGGGTGACAGGCGCGGGGCAGTGTCTACTGAAAATATTTTTATCATTCCAACATTTTAAAGTATAAAGTTAAATGTGGAGAGTCAGTGGCTCATTGGTGTGAACTGTTGCCTTCCGATCTGGAGGGTTCAGGATCCGATCCCGCCAAGTACCAATGTATTATCGAAATAATATGTACGTTCTTCCCAAGCTCCAACGGTGGAGGAAAACATGGTGAGGAAACCTGCGCACGGCTGCGAAGAAATTCAAAGGCTGTGCGTGAGGTCGGAAAATGCGCACTAGGCCCGTGTGGGCGACTGAGGCTTATACACCCTGTACAGATGGGCTCGTGCCCCTCGGTGGGGACGTATAATGAACTGAGGATGATGAACGTTATTAGCTTCCGTTAACACTGCTTCTGTTACAGGCAGAAGTGTCATTTATGATGGTAAATCAGCGAACTGATTATTCCATTCACTTAATTGCATACAGAAAAATCTCTAACAATGTAGAGAGAGTGGACAACAAACGAGCTATCCTCGTGATAACTCAAGATTTTTATAGTGAATTTACCAGGTATAGGAGACCTAACATGTGTTGTCTCGGGTGACGGGTGCAGTGCGGCATTGATGGAGGAGAGTAACTGTGTATCGGTTGTTGCCGTTGTTGGTCTCCTTAATGCGCTCTGACATGGCTAGGCGTATCACTTACTGACCGTCCTGTATGCTTATAATGTCAATGTCAATTTTCAAACGCAGGTTACATTTATATAATATATCTTTAATTAAAAGTAACACCATATCGTTGACGAGTGCAATGTTGCAACGCGTGAGCTAAGACTGCAGTGTATAAAACGATAATTAATAGTGATTGGGAGATTATTCTCGCATACAATTTTAACATGGAAATCACACCATTTCTCCGGTCTTTCGATTTTTTATCTGGTAACCCTAACTACACACACGTGTGACAATTAAGCTCTACGAGAATCTCTTTACTCGTGTGTACCTTACCGCTACTCCCGATAGTTCGGGGCTAGGTGAGTAAGTTTAATTACGTTAATTATTTACCGGAATGGCCCTATCCATTGTTTCGTACGTTAAATGGAAACATTCTGAGTCTATATCCCCACATAAATTGGGGGATGTCCGACTTGTATTTTGTACGGGCCGATGGAAAGATAAAATGTGTTTATGTCAATTGTGCATGTTTGTTCTATATATACTTTTTTTTAAATATTATATATGTGTGTCGTTATATTTATTGTGATATTTATATTGTAAATACATTCGCACTGAGTGTTTGTCACAGATATTAATAGTCAATTAATATCTGTGACAAGCACTCAGTGAAGCCTAGCCTAGCAAAAGCCAGAGCTGCTGCGTTAGCCCGGAAAAGCTGTAAATGCTATTCTGCGAGCGGTTACGTAACAACAGTAGTCATTGACACAATAGATTATGGTTTTGGAAACACCAAAGGTTCCGGGTTCGATCCCCGGGTAGTAAGCGTTTTTGCGTTGTTTAGTATTCATATTACAGGCTAATGCTTAGTTTGGGGTTAGATTGTTGTGAATGTCAGTGGATATTTATTTAATAAAAAAAAATGTGCTGAAGAAGGCCGTCTATTCACTTGTGTGGTTTGAACACGACTGTGGTGACATGTTTAGGATATGGCCGAGTGTCATATCTGTGTTGTATTCAAGTACTAAGTACAGCTGAAAAGGCATAATTGCAATGAGCAGTCCAGCACAACTGACCCTCAATTTGCGTGTCATAAGTGCGGACGTCACAGTCGTTCTAGAATCTGTTTATTTAGTCATAAGCGGCATTGGCGCTTTGGAACAGGCGCTGCTGCAATCATGTGAAAAGATGCACAATGCTTGATGATGAAGTACAGCTTCAATGTGGCCTAATCTCGGTGCCACACCAAAGACCGCGCGCCGTGCTCCGTAAAAACGCGTCCATTCAACAATTATTGCGGTAATAGCCCCCCGAGGCGTGCCGTGAATTTTTAAAGCACCCACAACGATGCTAGGGTTGCCTGAACTTGTTAAATAATGATATTTCTATGCAGAAATAAATTACAGAAATAGGTTGAATTATGTAATTTTGTAGTGAATCTTATATAATATATCTTATTTGCAAATAAAACATGTGAATTTATTGTTGTTTAACCTTACAGATAGTAGACACTAACTTTAAATATTCCGATTTACGACCTTCGTTACTGTTTATTGTGAATATTATTATTATTATTGTGAATATTGTTATTATTGTGAATATTGTTATTATTGTGAATATTCATGGAATAAAAGTAATTTTTACTTCGACTATATAAATTTTACGCCGACAGCATGTTTAACACTGGTATAAGCACAGCATGGTATAAGCCGAGGTCAAAGAGCCGTGAAAGTTATTGAATGCATTCCATATATAATGACGATTACATGCACACAAATAATTGTCATTCGATGTTAAACTAGACCGTTATATTTAAAACGGCTGGATTTTTTCTGACGGGGCCGATGTAACAAGGAGAATATAAAGCCACTTGCTGCTATTATTTCCATGCAGACAATGTCGCGAGCGTAGCAAGTTCTCCAATAATCCACGTAAAAATTTCGTAGACCATACCCGAATTTTTACGGCAATGTTTCATGAGTTTTGATTACGGCAATTGTCATCATCATCAGCTCATTAAACGTCCCCACCGAAGTGCATCATGCATGACCGTGCATGAGCCTTCCCGTTTAGGGTGTATACTGCACGGATTGGCAATTGTCAGGTCCTTACAAAATCTATTATTGTTTATCTTACCTATTGTCGTATCCCTTGAATTTAGGTAGTTAGAATGGAGTAGGTAGGTCATTGCAAGATAGAATGGAAATCTCATTGATCTTATAGTAAAATTAACTTTATTTTTAAATACTTTGAGCATTATTAATCTACGAAAAGCTTAAACTTTTGATTATCCGTATTGGGAGAAAGTAAACCTCACCCTCACAAGAATTAAAAATATAGTGTTCTATGGTTTGAACTTCAGAGCGTCGGTGGTTCAGTGGTGTGGACTGTCGCCTTCCTACCGGGAGGGCTGAGGTTCAAATCCCGACACGTACCAATGTATTTTCGAATTTTCGAAATATATATGTACGTTATCCGACGCTCTTACGGTGAAGGAAAACATCGTGAGGAAACCTTCATGCACGCCTGCGAAGAGATTCGAAGGTTGTGTGTGAAGTCGTTCAACCCGCACTGGGCCCGCGTGGACGACTAAAGCCTAATCACCGTATACGGGTAGGCTCGTGCCCCTCGGTGGGGACGTTTAATGAGCTGATGATGATGATGATGGTTTGTACTTGTCAAGTCATTCTGGTTGCAACACAATTTTTTTATTTCCCACAATCCGACTGGACGTTTCTAATCACGGCGATTCGGCACTCCCGATAGAAGCAAATTTCTCATGACAGAGGACAAAGTGATGAAAAACCATTGAATAGCATTGAAAAGCTATTCAAACCGAATCCGCTCCAAGGGTAACGTGAGTGGAATATTTAAGATGTCTCCATATTGAAATTAGTATTGATTTTTTATCAGTTACGTGGTTTAATGCAAATTTAGAGGGGAATTTTAACCTCTTTTTCGGCCATTACAATCAAAGAAGAAGAAAAAATCTTTATATTAAACAAAGATTGCCGTTTCAAGCTATTTATATGTGTTCCAAATACGCTGTTCGAACACAACTTTCATCGTAAAGACCATACGATAACATTAGACTAAAATAATTTCATGTAAAGAAAAGTGTATGTACGTGTGATATGTGCGTGTGTGTGCAAAAATGGTAATATCCATGGGCTTAATTACAGTAATAAAAAAACAAATATTTAAGAAAGAAATTATATCTAAAAAAATTAACGACGTAGTAACCAAGAGAACCCACGCAAACATGTGAATTAGTGTTTCAAGCGTTTTGAGAATAAAATGAATTAAATAAGCTAGTAGCTGGTGATGATAATTGATGATAGAGTTAAGGTATAGCTACGTCTTTAACAAGAACGCTTCATCATCACATAGGTACTAAATGTATTTTATTATTATTTAGGTTTTGAGGGCTACAGGCTTATGCAGACCTGTAGTCACTTCGACTAGAAGATCTTTTGTGACTCGCTCCTCTCTTAGAGTTCATCTAATAGTTGGGCACTTTTTAGGAAGTTTAGGACCCTGCCCAACTTTATAGATTTGATGTCACTTGGGCATAGATAATTACCCAAGTGGATATTTCGCTTCCATTGTAGAGGACCACAATTGCAGAGTAGGTGCATTGGTGTCTCTCTCTCTTCCGCGCAGAATCTGCAGGCTTCCGAGTCACTTAGCTTCATTTTGTGAAGGTGACTTTTCAGCTTGCAGTGTCCAGTCAGTGCCCTTACAAGGACCCTGACCTTGGGTTTACTGAGCTGTAGCAGTTCAGAGGTTCGCTTCTTTGAGTAGGCTTTGATTAGCGCTTTTGAGTGAGCTGCCTCTGGTGACTCTAGCCAGTAGTTGACAGAGTCCTCGAGGAGCTTCCGTTCTATTTCATTTTTCCTTAGGCTTTCAGGGATGCCACAGACAGGTTCTACAGTCTTTTGGATGGCGTTGGCCCCAGCCTTTGCGAGTTCATCAGCATTTTCGTTGCCAATGATGTCAGAATGACCTGGTACCCATTTGAGAGTTATCCTGTTATTTCCTCCCAGGTCATTTAGTTTGGTCACGCAGTCTTTACTAAATGTAAAGAATATTCTTAATGGAGACAACTAAATGAATAACCGTTAAGATATTAATGAGTCTAAAACCATACGCATTTCGCGCTAACATTTGAAACAGCGGCAGCGAAGTCATCTTTAAAGATACGACTTCCCAGAATTAGACTTAAATTGAAGTCGAAATTCGCAAAGGGAGCTGCGATGCAACAAATTAACTGTCAGACAGCACACACGACCCTAAATTAACATTTAATCCTTCCAATTAACAAGAACGCAAAATGCAACGCTATGCCAACGAATTTAAGATCAATGTGGCAATAATAATGTTTTAATACAATATTTGTCTTTTGTGTAACATTTTAACCGTTTTAGGATATGTGATATTATGTTTCATGGTAGAGGCAAAATGTCAGTCTATTACAATTGACACTTGCATTAATATTACCTAAGTTATAATAAATATGTTTCAATCTGAAAAATTAATAATTAGTCTCTTTTGAATAAAGGTACCAATAGATTTATAAATTAATTTCTATGACATTCACACAGCGCTATCTAGTCCCAAACTAAGCATAAAGCTTGTATTAGGGTACATAACAATAGATAAACATACATATATGTATTTGTAAATACATACATATTATACATAGAAAATACCCAAACCAATACAAACAGTCATGTTCATGCTCACAAATGTTTCAGGGATCGAAACCCATATCTCAACCAATTGGTTGAGACACGGATATGTAATAATTACTCCACGTGCATCATCAAATTAAGGCAAAGTATTTAATACTCACTCATGAGTTCGTTATTTTGCGTAGGTATTCCAGGCCATTTCAATATTATAATTTATTCATCCTTAATAGGTAGGTACGATTGTGATGTGATGGCATCACTTCTTCTGATGACAAGCCACCTTAATTTTTACA
This sequence comes from Leucinodes orbonalis, assembly GCA_019425675.1. Lineage (NCBI taxonomy): Eukaryota > Metazoa > Arthropoda > Insecta > Lepidoptera > Crambidae > Leucinodes > Leucinodes orbonalis. The sequence continues at coordinate 105,757 of PQWD01006563.1, forward strand.
CATTTTTCGTGTTTCTGTGCTTTTACCGCATATACAATCGGGAGTGTTCCAACGAACTATTTGAACTGATACCTGATTGAACTACCCGCCCCAAGATGAAATTCCATCCCCATCATCTTGATGGTTAGCGTTCTACTACAGTTCGATTATGGGCAAGTTTATTTTACGTATTATCATCAGCTCATTAAACGTCCCCACCGAGGGGCATGAGCCTACCCGTATAGGGTGATTAGGCCTTAGTCATCCACACAGGCCCAGTGCGGATTGGACGACTTCACACACAACCTCCGAATCTCTTCGCAGGCTTGCATGAAGGTTTCCTCACGATGTTTTCCTTCACCGTAAGAGCGTCGGATAACGTACATATATTTTCGAAAATTCGAAAATACATTGGTAGAACATACATTTCACGTATGCTAATATGGAATGACCTACCAGCAGCGGTATTTCCTGACAGATATGATATAGGACCCTTTAAGAAAGGAGCATTCTTTTCTAAAAGCTTCTAAGAAAAGAGGATATTCCTTATTAAAAGGCAAGCAACGCACCGGCGGCACTACTGGTGTCACCAGGTGTGTCTCGTGCTCGTTTGCTCCCAATTACATAAAAAATAATGAAATATTTATACTAAATCTAAATGAATGTTGGCATTACCTTTAAATTAAAACCGACAAGCACATTGACAGTTAGTGCACTAAGATACTATCAAATCCCATTTAAGTTATGCGTTTTGAGTACGTCAAACTAATACGTTTGAAGTCAACACAAACACGCTGACCAACTGCTAACAAGCGTTAAACCTGCTAACGAGCTTTTACTCGACTCCATTCGTTAGCTGTTAGTTGGGCAACAAATAAAATTATTTTCTAATGAAACATCGGAAAGGTTTTCGAGTGACTTTCACGGAAAAGAAGGAAGGGCTGACTCTCAACCAGATGAACCTCGGACTTGGTAAAGGTGGCGAGTAATCGATGAATGTTGAATGCTAGGTATCGGTCTACGTGTAAATTTTTAGGGCAAGCGGTCTTTTAGTTGAAGACATATTAGGCTGCTGCATCATATGGTACTTACCCTGAAAGCTAAAATTAATAGAATAAAATTTTTGTTGGTTATCAAGGCTGTGGTAGTCTTAGGTTCACCAGTTCTAATTTTATAATTGTCTTCTCATTTTTCTTAAAAAAAAATATCTAAGAAACGTAATTCTCTGGAAAGAAAATAGATTTTGCTACAACTTAGTAAATGACTTACATATCAATATATTTTCAACTTAAAAGCCACATAATAAAGTATAATTTACACTTTCAACAAAGCCATTACCGTATCTTTTTTCTTTTGATTGCATTACAACCACAGAGTATTAATTAGCGTCTGTGCTGTAATATCTGTGACGCATCGGCAGCTGCGAGCGCTCTCTCGAAACTTTTTTATTCCAATCTCACAAAGGCGTATAATCTGTGGTTGTGACGTGGGACTCCTCGTGTTTATACACGCCTGCACTTTATTGCACCTGCTGTTGAGATGACAACTTTTAATTATTCGCCTTCGCAATATAATTGGATATCAACATACTTATTCAATTGATTTTATTTTATAATATCTTATTCTTAGCGTGTCGAAGGCACACATTCATATTTTTGCGGCCCAGAAAGCAGCCACAGCGACAGCATTATCCGATGCTGTCATTAGATCCACCCGCGTGCAGCTGGAAGGGCAGATGTCAGATGGGCCATCGTTTGGGCTGAACCACAAAGGCAATCAATGTCCTGACCACCCAAAAAACCCCATCTAGCCAAATTTTCCCTGCTGCAGCCAGTCTGCGTCCGAAGCTTATTCAGAGATCTCCAGATCGGCCACGACAGCTCACGGGTATTATTTTATTATATAATACCCGAAATAAGAAGTAGTCCGACCCCCAATCGGATAGATCTATGACCTGGTCGAGGTGGCTGGTAGCCGATAAGTAAATGCCGACTGCAAGACATCGGTCCACGTGAAAGTCACAAGGCTGTAATGATGATACTAGTCAAAGCGTCGAATAAAGATCGTTGCTTTATCTGTGAGCTGGGTGAAACCCTCCAGCAAAGTACCTATAATCAGCAAAGGATTCTATATACATATACCCTATCAGTCGATATACCCAGTTGTTTAAAGCGTAAGATATCCAGGTTCGCTTCCAAGCTTATCCTTCAACTTTTTGCAAATTACCTAATCATATAGTACTTAGGTTTAGTATTGCTTAGACGTTAGATACTGTACCGTAAATATGATATTACGAATAATTTAAAAATAAAGTATAACAATACAACAGTGTGATTATAACATAATATAAAAGAATATGGTGGTTGTATAGTCAATTTACAAAGAGGCTTAGTTATGATACAGAAGCTGATAGGAAATGCCGTTTGATCGGCGTCCGGACCGTTTAAATTAAGGCCCAACTATGGTGGCCGTTATTTCATGTTTTGAGGATATAATTAGAGAATATTGGTGGCATATCGTAGAACACAGCAAAAAAATCGTATAAATTGCAAATTATTATTTAAAAAAACGAATTCCATTTATAAGTTTAAAGTAAAGAGACAAAACAAAACACAATCGTAAACTAAATACATACTGACAACATTAATAAAACTTGAAGCCGTAAATTTGTTTACGTTTATTTCATATATCAATTCATCACAACTTATTAAATGGTTTAATTGGTTACTGCCTCTTAAAACACTTAATATAATTAATAAATGACGTCCCCGGTAAACTCATAAATCTCGTAACTGGAAATCGCTACTGAATTTTTTGATGTCAGTTAATAAGCGACAACTACTTTTTTTAGTTTCACTCTAACAACTTGTTAGAGTGAAACTAAAAAAAACACAAATAAAAGTTGGGTACGACTTTAACCATTGAACTCCGATCATCTAGACACAATGGAGGATCTTTTGTGCCTTGCGCCTTAAGGCGTCTTTGGCGGTCAAAGAGTTAACGAGCTCGCAAGGTAGTGCATTTTCAAATGTATAGTTATGTGACATTGATGATACTTTGTAAATGCACTTTTCATCATTAAAAACACTATTATTTATATAGAACTCTTTTGTAATATTTTGTTCTCACCTACTCGTTAACTTGTGGCTCCCACAAGAGTGACCTGACCCAAACGGCTTAGCGATAGGCGAGCTCAGTGAATTCTTCAAACCTGACATCGGCGATACTTTCAAAAGTGGATAACGATGTTGATTGCGATTTCCTTATCCCTTTAACCTTTTTTCCAAAAAAATACCATGAACCCAGCTTTCAAGCTAGTTATACCATGCGGTAGTTCGATAAATGTCCGCTGATTCTGTATTTGTTTTACTTTCTTTGTCTATGTGGCCAAGGAAATTAAAGGTTTGAAGGAACTGAATAATTTGATTTGTTTTGTAGCAAAATTTTAACTCTTACTCGTAGGTAAGAAAATCTTCACGCATAGATCGGTATTATTTCTTTCAGACCATATGTCGTTTTATTTTTTATGGACTAGACTAGGTTTCACTAAAATTGAATTATATATTTATTGTAAATATTTAACTATAGTATATAAAATAAATATTAAGTACACTAATAAAAACTAAGAAACCTACAAAACGTAAAAAAATGAATTAATATTCTTAAATATTATATTTTTGATAACCCGATCTGCTGTTAATATCTTTCACTAAATGATCTTGGCACGCGATAATGTAGCGACGCAGCTGCGTTCAATTTGCAATATTGCCATTATTTGAGCTGACGTTTCCTAATGCGAAGTCCCGTAATAATGTCCTCGTTAAGGAGTGAGCATGTATTATCCTTTGCCGAGCTCGTGTTCCGAACTAGGACGGGACCCCGCGGCGTTGCCCGTGCCTATTCAGCCTTTCATCCCGTACCCCACATTTTTAATATACTGCTATAAGCAAAAAACGGTATGCTCGAAATGCTCGACTCTTTGACTTACGGTTTATTTTCATACATATTGCGAAAGGGTATTTTTTTGTATTGGTACAAAAATGGAAAAAAAACAAAGAGGAAATTTCAATTTTGGAATGTCGAATGTGCTTGTACATTTTTAATACTTTAAAAAAATAACAATAGTGTTTTTTTTTCAGGTAAGTCATCAGGGTACAGATGTAATAATCGAACTTTAAATTTGAAGAATCGGATCGCAACGTTGTTCGGTGAGTGTTCTCTCAAATATTGATAGAGATCCAAACTACTGACGATCTTATAACAAACAGAAGTAATACGCGTAAATCATGACACAAAAGGGTCGTACGAGGAGATTGATTGGGCGATCTGTCAGACATCTTTTATTTTCTCTAGACACAGATGTCCTTTATTATGGCACTTGTAGTCGACGCCGAATAGCCACGTTTATCACGTACCTTGTTTACGTCAGCGTCAGTTCGATTCGTAATTTTTGTTCGCTGCCCGACAAATGTGGCAGTTCCTTTCAATTTATGGGATTTGAGCTTTTTACAAACGATATACTTTGGCGGACCGGGAGAAAGGCATGTACAATAAGGGCTGTTTGAACTTTGGTAAACAATATTTTCATGTTAGATATAACTTGTAATTTAACTCATACTGGTAGCTATAATATGTTAAAATAAATTAAATATTTCTTAGTTCCCTCCATAAGCTCCCAGTGATACTGAACCTGATATCGAACAGATAACAAAAGTTAAATAATTGTATTCCATTTTCTGGGCTGTGACAAGTTAAACATTACCTTATACCTTTAGATATAGTATTAAAAATAACTTCTTTTTGATTTAATGAAACATGGCAAAAGTTTGATTCCATTTTGACAAAGGTCGGTATGTTCCATTGCCTAATTGGGTATTGGATACTTGAAACTTACCTTTTGCAAGTCGTAAAGTACATTTTGTGTGAGCCCAGTAGCGGCGGATGCAATACTACTGGATATACCCGTAAATTCTGTTTGAGCCAAACGGAAACCGCAATACAGGTAATCTATTGTGGAGATGTTGCCAGATATTTGTGTTTGAATACCACTTTGCAACTTTTATTTGTCCACTAAGACTTTACATTCTGATAGTCAGAAATATATACTTATATTCATTATCCATTTCAATGTTAATGACACCTTAAAGCTCCAGAAACAACAGGCTCTCTATTGTGTGTATCTTTGGCACAATATGGGGGAGGCCTATGTCCAATAGAATGCGATAGTTTGTGGAAAGAGAGAGACTTCAGTGTTTTTTAGGGTTCCGTAGCCAAATGGCAAAAAACGGAACCTTATAGATTCGTCAAGTCTGTCTTGTCTGTCTGTCCGTCTGTCCGAATAACACAACCCCTTTTTTCTCCGAAACTATAAGCACTACACTATTCAAACTTTGTAAGTATATGTACTCTAGAAACCGCTATTAGGTTTCAATAAGAAACTTAAAAAATATTATATATTTTGGGGTTCCCCATACATTGAACTGAAACTCAAAATTTTTTTTTTCATCGCAGCCCCACGTGTGGGGTATCAATGTAGATCTTAAAAAAATATATTGAGATTTCTAATATTTTTTATAAATTCAATAGTTAGCGCGAGAGACACTTCCAAAGTTGAAAAAGTGTGTCCCCCCCTCTTATTTCTAAACTATGGGTTGATAAAATCGAAAAAAATATGTGATGTATAACCATAAAATCTAACAACGAAATTTAGTTTAAACGATTTCTGGTGTGTGGTTTTTTTATACGTTTTAAACGGTGATCAATATTTTTTCATATTAAAGCTTTAGTTGGTGCCTAAGTAAATAAAAATAATTTTATTTTATGTTACTTATTGCTGCGGAACCCTCCACGTGCGAATCCGACTCGCGCTTGGCCAATTTTTTAATACTGAAATATTCCTGAAATGATATGGCAACTAATTTAATTAATCCAAAAAATATTATTTTTCATTTACTTACATAAGTTATGCTCTCCGAAATGAGATTCAGTGGTGACCAACCTGATCCCTACGGGGAATACCGTTTATCGAGCCGTGTAAATCATCGCCCGACCTTTATTAAACGGGCAAAAGTTCAATTTGATTCCATCCCACGGGGCGCTAATGCGAATTGGGTGAAAAGTTGGATTATCCGGGCAGGTAGTATTCATTGTAAAAGGTTTAGAAATTTAGCTAATCATCTGCCTAAAGATAATTTGGCTAGTGTTGTAATGAGTCGAAGCGCGGTGCGCTCGACGTAGCTTGATTTGAATATTATTTTTAAATTGCACAAACTTGATTTAAATATTATTTTTAACTTGCTGTGCCCCTAAGATATTTTATCGCACTAAAACGTAGCTTGTGTGTTTATCTAGGAAATCATCTAACTACATACCTTATTTCATTGAAAATTGCTTCGTTATGTATACGCTGTACAGACATAATGCTGTATTTTTCAGAAATAGAAAAGGTTTTTTTCTAAATTAAAAGTAATCTAAATTTTTCCTTACACCAGCTACATTCTAAAAAGGACCCGACAAAATTAGTGCAACTATTGCAGTGATAACCTGGAACAAACCGACAGACAGACAAAATTAAAAAAAAATTGGGTGTATGTACATACGTATTTTCAATCATAATATGCATATAGTTAAATACGTTTATTTCAATATTACAAACAGATACTACAATTTTATTTATATGTAGGTATTGATTATTATATTTTTCATGATGCTTATATTTATTTTAGCCTAGTTAATTATTATTATATTTTTCATGATGCTTATATTTATTTTAGCCTAGTTAATTATTATGAGCTTTCGTCTTATATTTTCTGTGAGCTAGGCCAAGAGAAAGGCTCAGGCGTATGTCAAAGTATCAACTTGATAAATTTGGGTTAGGTATAACAGAATGTGCTAGAGAATTATCAATGTATTACAGATATTTACCCATACTTGAACTTCATGCATTCTGCTTAGTGACAAACGGAGCTTAGTGAACGAATTAAAAGCGACAAGTAATGGTTCGTAATGGTTTTATTGTTATTTATTATTATTAATCATGAATAATCATATTAGATTTCAAGAAAAAATACCACAAACTTAGCAACAGATTTCACCTTTGACAATATCGTTGTATTGAACGTGGAAACATTAATCTTTTGTAATGATGGAAAACGAATTTACTGTAGACGTCTTTATGAACACCGAGATAATTGGAGATGATTGTTTCTCAAGTTACTCGTTTAGACTTATTCGCTTTGTTGCCAGATAGTTTTGGAGTAACAGGAAATCTTATTTGGGTTAGATTGTCGCCCACGTGTTAACCTTAGGCGTCAATTTCAGTAGAACTCATTGCTTGACTAATTCGCCAGCCGACTACTAAGTGTACGATTAAGCTCTTTACATTACTTAGTTCTATTTTCTGTAAAATAAAGAAGGGAATTCTATTTTACAGAAAAAACGCAGACGGCCTGAAATACAATTTAATTGAAAAAAAAAAACTGTTGAAAAGTGCCATGTCTTTGTATAATTTTACTATCAAAGCCATTTTAAAATACCTCTACATGCCAAATTCATTCATTGACTTACGTATACAAATATATTTTACTTAATTATATAAGTTCACAATCGTGAATGGCCATTTCACCGTCTTTGATTTAATATGTGCCTTCTTGACAGATGCTGTTACTTTGTTTCCGTATCACGCCACACTGGGAACTCTTTATTTTTCCACTATCGCGCTCTGATTAGGGTGCAGACCGCTGTCAAGAACAATTCATATCATGTGTGTCACATTACGGGAAGGTAGAATAATATCAAGTTATAAAATATACTATATAGTGATAAAATTAATTATTTTATTCAACTATCTGAAGGTTGGTCATGTCTGATTATTTGTTTCATTCATCATCATCAGCTCTTAATATGTCCCCATCGAGGGACACAAGCCTGCCCGTAAAGGGTGTATAGGCCTTAGTCGTCCACGCGGGCCCAGTGCGGATTGGCCGATTTCACGCACAACCTCTGAATTTCTTCGTAGGCGTTCACCGCGTGTTCCATTATTTAAATAAAAATTCATTCGTGTCACAGAATGCGATTAGCCTTGAAAGATTAAGTACATTTTTAGCATTCTGATTGCATCTATGATACAAATGAAAACCATAAAAAAATAGCTTTCTATTATCAACTGACGCTTTACTTTCAGTAGTTAACGGAAAATTCTCATCAATCTTGGTCATACATTTTGAAATAAAAAACATTATGTAGAGTGTAATCAAAGCGATACCGTAAGAAAATCGAACTCTCTTCCAAAAACTTAAAAATCTATGTAAAACTGTTTTATATATTAAGTTATTTAATAATAGCTATAACCTACCAATGTAACAGTCCGCCGGCCGTAGCTCGGTCAATTCGACCCCATTCCGATAAAGGTGCGCTCGCGTGAACGCGTCCATCCCCACACATCAACTACTTATGTTATTTTAAACCAATAAGTCATCTTAAGCCTGTCCGACCCATTCGCTATCATCGGGGTTCTGTGATATCTGCCCCAAAATGGTGGACCCATTTTGAGCGAAATATCCGACTTATCTGCACTAGTGAACTGGTCTAGGTAAAAAGGAGATAACGCCCACATCCTCTACCAATTAAATAAAGCCCAAAAAATCCTTAACCCAGTTTACAGGAAGACAAAGTTAGTAGTTTTGGTAATTTCACTTCAAAAGAGGCTTCGAATTCACAATACAAACCTTTAACAAATGGCTTTTGTTGATTCCGTAAAGGCCAAAACAAACGAGGTAAATAACTTACCTGCCACGTAGACGCCTCAGGCTCATCAGATTCACGAATACCGTAATTTCCGCGGATGGGATCGTTAAATAACCCCTCTTCCTCTTAATTCTGACATTCTACGCATTTTTTCAACATCTACTCTAAAATTAGTAATGCTTTGAAGCATCAAAAAAAGGCGCCATCAGATGCAGGCGGTTTCGTTGACAAAAAGTGGGGAAAAAACAAATGAGGGGCTCGATATACCAATTAACTTTGTCGGGTTAGATTTCGTAGCTGTAAAATTTGAGAATTCCCGTAATCAACTTAAATCAGGCTGTTTTTGTTAGATACGTTAGTATTTCACTGATTAAAGATTAGTTTAGTTAGTTTATTTTTCCACAACAACGACACTACACTGTGAAGGCGAACGAAGTAGTTTTATGGCAACCCGCAGGAACCGCTGTAGACGGCCATGTTATCGCTGCGGCGGCCTGTGCGCTCGACCTCAACAGATCTTGGTGCAGCACGTGTATATCGTAATACATGGACAACAACCGCCGCAGGGGCTACCACCGCAGCAACCTCCACAAGGTCCGCAACACATTTTGCTGAGTGAATTTTCAAATTACACTTGATGAAAATGAGCCTAAAATTAGGTCTAAATATTGGAAAATAATCAAATTGTTGTACTTTTTAAACAAATTACTTAAATTAAAGATGATAATATATTGCAGGATTTGATACAGTTTCTTCTTTCTGATCGCTTAAAATAAATTCTTATTTTATCTTCCTCTTGTATCGTGGGCTGTATCATGTGGCTCATTGGTGTGGACTGTTGTCTTCCAATCTGGAGGGTGTGGGTTCAAATCCCGCCACGTACTCTTACGGTAAAGGAAAACATCGTGAGGAAATCTGTGTACGCCTACGAAGAGATTCAAAGGTTGTGGGTGAAGTCGGTCAATCCATAACGGGGCCACGTGGACAACTATGGCCTATACACACTTTACGGGTATAGGTTTGTGCCTCTCGGTGGGGACGTATAATGAGCTGAAATGATTTTTATGCCATAAGTGAACAGGACGGTCAGTGCGCTCATATGGTAAGTGATAAGCCTGACCATGACAAAAGCAAGTCAATCAAGGAAATTAATAAAAGAAAATTGTCATTTCTTTTTTAAAATCATAAACTGCTGCGCTGGTCCAGCAGAGGTGTTGGCAAATCGCCAGAAATTCGTTTGCTATTCTGCAATAAGCGCCACAAGCCTGTGGCGGAGGAGGAGGAGGAACAATCAAATTAGGCCCGATTTAAGCATAGCTAGCAGGTACGTTGAATAACGGAAAATCACTCTTAGACCAATTACTCGAGAAGGATGGATGTGGTTAGTACACAATTATTAATGTACTTAATCTTTATGGAAATGGGTTAGATTTACTATGTACGAACACTAGTTAACATAATGAAGACAGCATTACTATTCCGTTTGTAGATTGAGGATTGACGACCCATTTGGTGTCGCGGTTGAGAGGTCGACTGCAACACCAAGGGTTCCAGGGTTAGATCCCCGGGCAGTACAAACATTGTGTGCATGAACATGTCTGTTTGTAATGGTCTGGGTGTTTTCTATGTATAATATGTAAGTATAATATAAGTATATTTATCCGTTGTTTAGTACCCATAATACAGGCTTCACGCTTAACTTGGGGCTAGATGGCGCTGTGTGAATGTCAATGAATATTTATTTATTTCTTTAAGAGGCGTAGTAGATTTTTCGGCGAAATAATGATGAATTCAGTAAAATATTCACATTTATGTTCATTTAAATATTTTTATTCAACACCATCACAGCAGAACATGGATCAAAGTCCTGATTTAAATTCATTTATGCATTTTATCCTTAAAGCACTCCTGAACGTTAACAATCTACCACCAACTCGGAGCACAAAACAACCTGAGAGTGAAACGCAATATATAAATAGATTTGGTGCTGTCACTCTCTGCTCCTTGTGCATTTTTTTTCACATCATTCATTATGACATTGAATTAAAAAATTTTATAACTAAAATATATACATATAAAAGCCCGGGGCATCTCATGTTTTTTGCCGGTTAAAAATTCAACCATTAATAGCTCCAGGCACTCGTAATAAAACTTGGCATCTGCGTCTTGTGTAAAATATGCAAAAACACTAAAAGTTCTCCGTTTATCACGACAAGCCTTGAACGTATGTGTCTTGTAACATATTGGGTGAGAGCATATATAAATTTCCTCTTCTGCTCTTTGTTTGCAAATACAAAGACATATTGAGAATTATGCCAGTATGTTATGTTAACAAGTGTATTGTTATTCGAATATTGTAAACGTATTCTGTGAACCTTTTTCCGTGAATGGATATATGAATTGCGCAACAAGAATACTCGTAAAGAGGTCAATTACAAATAAGTAAAAAGTAAGTGGTGTTTTGTAATTCAGTGTCCATTTCATGTACGTCATCATCATCATCAGCTCAGTATATTATATGTCCTCACCGAGGTGCACGAGCCTAGCCGCAAAGGGTGTATAGGGCTTAGTCGTCCACGCGGGCCAGTGCGGATTGGCCGTACGAAGTGTTGTGATGCCATGTAAAGTGTATGAAAATAAGTCATTTTGACAAATCAGTCAATTTCCCTACATTTCGTGAAAGAAAATAAATGCATTATACAAGTTAAATGTGGTATATCATCAAGTTTGAGGCAGGGCATAGTAGTTGAAGCATTCACAATACAAACCCACAGAGATGCTCTTTTACTCTCAGAACACCAATTCGTGCCTTCCACATATTTGCGGCGTTACAACATACGCGGGACTTACTCTGATATATGACGACCGCACACAAATAAAGTTAGTGCATCATCCTTCCTCATTGTCTTAACCCTAAAACGGAGGCACTCATCCGTCCGCTCCTCGGAAGTGCAATCCATCACCGCGGGCCTTTGCGACCCGTATGTCGACTTTGGCGAGTATTCTAAGTAACGACCGTCAAGGGTTACTTCCTTTCAAGGGTTAACCATAAGTGATTACTGTCGCATTCAATATGTGCTCATTATGACGAACTCGATGAGGCTATCCAAAACTTTCACCGCCTGTCATACTTTAGCTTGAAGCACAGTTAAAAAACTGCAGCTAACAGTTAAAATTTTGAAGCCAAGTGTTTGTCTATTGTGCGGTAGTGTCATCTTAATTAATTATAATAATTAATTTTAAACTTCAAACCAAGCTAAGCCTGCAATGTATACTACTACGCGGATTTATCGCTCGCACATGCAGCCGCCCGATCAAGTGTATGTCATTGTGAATTTTTGAGATTCATACGGACAGATTGGCGTGACACGTATGAGCGCATTAATATTCATACAAGTGAAGTATACTTAGATTACGGACCATGGAAATGGTAAAAAAAAGTTAATTATAATAAAAACTCATCATCAGCCTTTAATGTCCCAGTAAAGTCCCAGCAGATCGTCGGTGGCTCATTGGCAGTGGCGTGCACGTGCGTCCAGTTAGCGCGGAAAATCGCCATCATATGAAATGATTCATACTTTCCCCTTTTTCTCTCTATAGATTTAAAACTATACGCGATCTGTTGTCATCAACACCACTCAATTTCTCAAAAATTAAAATTATTTATTGTCGGTTGTGTATCGGAATTACGAAGACTATGTGTCTTCGTTTTAAAATATTTAAAATATGGTTATCCAAATTAAAAAAACATGGTCTCAAGTTGTGTATGCACGGCCCAAAATTGCAAAATTAAGTTGAACACGGATGAAACTGGAAAGCAATTAGTATAAAAGCGAAGTGGAAACATTGTTCTAATAAGCAGCACTCTGTTTAACTAAGTTACCCACACGTGCCAACCAACTTGAGGGCATTTGGTAACAACTTAACGGGTATACTGCAGGCCTAATATAATTAAATAATAATAAATATATACTGACGTTCACATAGCGCCATCTAGTCCCAAGTAAAGCGTAATACAGGAGTGAAACAGTGAAACAGGAGTGTTATGTACTTTTGTGTTTCGGGATGCACAGGGCACTGTAATTAGTGAAATTACCGGGTATACGAGACCTAACATCTGTTATCTCAGGTGACCGGCGCAGTGCGGCATTGATGGAGGATAATAACCATCTATCGGTTGTTGGTCTCATTGAATGCCGCTCTGTCATGGTCAGGCGTAACTCTTACCATCAGGTAAGCGTTCCGACCGTCCTGTACACTTTGTAACATAAAAAAAGACATGTTCATGCCACAAATGTTGGTACTGTCCGGGAACCGAACCCTTGGTTGGAACTCTTGGAAGCTTGAAACTCTTGGTTGCCGACATCTCAACCGTTACACCAATTGGCTTGAAAATATATATACGAACATATGCTGTGTTTGACACAATAATTGAGCCGGTTGCATTTCTCATCAGATTGCAGTTCGCTGCGGTTGGCTGGCATTTTCAATGACAAGTGACGGTCGCAGGCCGCAGCGCGCGGGAACGATTAATACCGACATTGATTTTAACGGTGAAGTAATTAACAAAGGGTTCCTTAGAAGGCAGAGAATGAACAATATTTATTAACGAAGCCATTTTGGTAATGAGTAGCAATGACATTCTGTATATATGTCGCAGGGAAATGATGATATTAGAGATTTCACGAAATCCCTAAGGATACCACGAAATCACAGTAAATGACGAAATTTTCGTATCTTATGTCTTCTTACTAACAAATATTAGGGATATGTCGTTTTACGAAACTGAATCTAGTGAAATGTCAGAAAAGTGAATACTGTCAAATAAAATTTAGCTATGCATCTCTCTTGCTCTCCCTAGTCCTCACAGACACTAGTGGGAGCGAGACAAATGCGTCGAGAAGTTTTGAATAAAGAAAAAACACAAGAACTTCAATAAAAAATGATCTGTATAAAGTTGGGTCTTCGGCACCAGTTTAGTAACCAGTCCCTTAAAATACCAATATTAAAGGACTGGTTAACCCAAAACAGTGCCACATTTAGAACTATCACTGCGAGAATTAGCTAAACGCGTTTCTTAATTTGGCGGGCAAGGTTTTAAAAAATGTAATTGTGTAAAGTCGAAGGTCCAGTGTAAAACTAAAAGATGTATTTGCTAGAAACAAAATGTCTTATGTGTTTCAAGGGGCCTCAAATCGCAGGGCAACGACTTGGATAAATATAAATTTTTCATTTTTATAGGTTTTGAAAGGTGTAGTTAAAAGTTTCTTTTTGTAGTCTAAAATTTTAGTATTTAATAAAAACCCCAGTTGATTTGTAATTTTGTTTCATTACTATATTTTAGGCTCGATTTTTATTTGGTAGTATTCAGATTTCTTACATTTCACTAGATTGAGTTTAGTGAAACGATATATCACTTTATTTATTGTAGTATTTTGTCATATCCCTGACATTTGTTAGTAAGAAGACGTAAGAATTAAAATATTCGTCATCTACCGTAATTTCGTGGTATCCCTAGGGATTTCGTGAAATCTCTAATATCTTCATTTTCCTGCGACATATATAAAGGTAGATACGCCATCCGTGCCTCAAAAACGAACCGCCGAAGAGAGTACAGTTAGTAGTAGGTACTCTTTTATTTAGGTAAATGTACGCTCATTCGAAATATGTGTATGTGTGCTGTCACTGCATTCGGAACCATGTTTCGATTGTTTTGTGAGCATATCACGAATCCATACTTTTCTACTTCATTGATTTGTAGGTACAAATTGAGTGAAAGTGTTTTGAAGACTTCAGAGTTTACCCATAAAACATAACACAAGTGGTCAATATCAATAGGTGTTATAAACAGTGCGATTAAATAATTATAACAAATAATTATCACATATAAAGTAGAAATCAAAAGCCTTTTTATTTAATACTTTTTACACATCCAATTAAAACGCAGAAGAAACTCGATACCAATTAAAATCCAGCCACAATTTCTGTCAGGTCTGTACTCTCACTCCGTCTGGAGTTCGGCTGTAGCTGACAGGGCACGGACGATCAATTAAATAAATTTAAAATAAGTATGTACCTAATCCCTTATAATAATAATGACAACTGATTATAGTTACATTAATTCCGCGTTAGTAGTAGTATTTAGATGACATTCGTGACATTTATTTGGCATCCCAGTAGTTATCAATTCGATTTGTTAGAAGATGCCTTGTACACATGACATTACGCATGTATGTCAAATTTAACCCGGCTTAGTTCACTGACTTGTAAAGTTATTGGGAACCGTAGTACCTATGATGGTATTAATTTACGGCCAAGGAAATGATTCGACGGAGAATTCCGTCATTCTATACTAATTACTAGTCTATTATGTTATGAAGTTATATCGTATGTTACCATAAACGTTTAGTTTTGATCACTTGTGATCCCAGGGTATTATTTTAATGCAAATCACTTTGAGCGGCTTTTCCTGGCTGAGTGACTTGATTGTCGGAAAAAAGAGATAATTCCGTGTTTCGGAGGGCATGTTGAGTTAGTCCGTCCTGTTACAATGTCAGGAAATTTTTCGTGAACACTAATCCAATCCGCATTGCTCCCGTGTGGTGAGTTAAAAATGTACCAATCTCGCCGCAGGTACATTATAGGCTTATACATTTTATAATTATGATTATATGTATATACAGCAGAACTTAATACACAACACATACTAAAAAAACCGTCATTACATATACACAAAAGTAAGTGTGGTTACTCAATTCTCAGAATTGTTTCAAATGGATAGAATTATGTATTTTGTTGCGAACAAAATTTTACTTGGCTCCTTGAAAGCTGAGAACTTCGTTAATAAGCGTGCAAGATATCCATCGCTTGTAACGTCGAATAACGTCAGCCATTATTGCAAGAGTCAACTATAAAGTTTGTGTAATAGTAAAACTTGATATTTCTTAGTATTTAGGGATAAAGGGCGCTGGTTAAATGTCTTAACCACATGCATAATTAATAATAAGAGAAATTCCTTTTATTATAAATGCGCTGTTATCTCATGCATTTATCTTAATTTATTTAATTATTGTGTTTCATACGGCAAGTTTAGGAAAACAAATATAGCGACAACATGTGGCTTTTACCCAGTCAATTCACTCGATAGAGGAGAGCGTATTCAATGTTTTATTAGCCTATAAAGCGTGATTTGTCGTTATTCAATAAAATTTCCTCGAAATCTCTACGACGAGACCGGCCCATTGCGATGTCTTGTTGCTTATCCAACGAGCTATGTCGTTCGCTTACAAATAACTCGCTGGTGCTAAGCGAAATATTAGAACTTCAATCGGATAAAATATCTTAAACATTAGTCTTTGAAAAGAAAAGAGCGTACTCATTTTTCTTTCAATAAATCATTTTTCTTACTCTTATTATAATTTATAGAAAATGCCGGCAACGCATCTTGTAGGTCCTCTGGTGTTACAAATGTCCATGGGCGGCTATATCCACTTTCTATCAGGTGATCTGTGAGCAGTGGCGTGCAGAGATTATGAGTAGGGCATGTTAAGTGAGTGACACTAAACGCAAAAACAATCATTAATTTATAGAGTGCTATCGATGACAGCCGATCGCCTATGGTTTCAAATCCGTAGAGGAAAAGAGGCGAAGCCAAGTGGGCGAGTGGAAATAATAGTTGGCGATTTTCCGAGCTAAATTCGGAAAACTCGGGTATGCACTGCTTATCTGCATATATGAACTGCACGTCCCTGTCCGTCAGTTCGTTTCCCCCCTACACTATAAAAACATACTGCACAAACTTACGGTGAGTGAATACAGTTTGTTCCGCATAGCTCACGCGGTAATCCAGTTTTGAGGAGTCATCGTTAGTTATGGCGGATTATTCCGGTCGCGCATTCGAACCAGTGCACGTACTGTTGTTGCGATTTTTGATTTCATTATACTAGCAACATTGCAAGTGGAATTTAATTATATTTAAGTTCATCAGCCACCGAGGGGCATGAGCCTATCCGTGAAGTGTGTATGGCATACTTGGCCTATTTCATGCACAACCTTTGAATCTCTTCGCAGGCGTGCGCAGGTTTCCTCGCGATGTTTTCCTTCACCGTAAGAGCGTTGGATAACCTACATATAATTTCGAAGATTCAAAACATGTGGCGGAATTTGAACCTGCGCCTTCCAGATCGGATGGCTACAGTCCACACCATTAAGCCACCGACGCTCAATAAGTTAGGTAGAAAACAATAAAAAATAGAACTCTATGGTGACTAGATATCTAACATATACAACTGATGGCTTAGTAAACGTTTGTTTTAGTTAGTACAATGTAGCTAAGTGCTGCTACGTATCTCGTAGCGTCAAAGCTACGAAACCATCAATGTTTTATTTTTCGTTGTATTGTACAGAATGTGGTTACAGTACAGTGGTTTAACCCACCGGATTTATAAACTGGACGTTATAAATATGTGGTTAAACCCGATCTTTATTTTATCCGGAATTTCGAAGTTATGCGCAGGTCATTCAAGAGACAAGAGAGATTCTATTTGACTGTATATACATAGGTATAAGCATAGGCTTATGAAACAATACAGTCATATCCACTGACATTCACACAGCGCCTCTAACCCCAAACTAAGCATTTAACCTGTAATATGAGTACTAAACAACGGGTAAACATACTTATATACATTCTTAATTTGTACATTACAAACAGACATGTTCACACAAATGTTTGTACTGACCGGGATTCGGAACCCTTGGTGTAAGAGCCGACATCTCAACCACACATAAGTATGAGATTGTATTTAACTTTCTACAAAATGTTTTACAGATAAATCTTATAATTATATTGAAATGAACCGCTTTTCTCTAGAATTCACATTTAAAGTTTGTTTGAATGTCAAAAGGCAAAGAAATCGGAGCCACGTTCAGCCTGTTGTTGACTTAGTTTGCCTTTAACGGAATGGCTCCATTGCTTTGGACCAGCTAGTGTAATGTCGTAAAACATTTGTCTTCAGTATTTTTTTGTGTCTACAAAAACATAGTACAATGCTTTTTTGCTTAGGTTTTATCTTGGTTTCATGCAAAATTAATATTATAGACAATAGATTTTTCAAAATTCCCCCGTTTTTAAGCGATATTAAATGAAACTTTTCTTAACTTACCTACACTTTATGAAAGAAAAGTTTTTAAAAACATTTACCTTTTTCAAGGTAAAATAGGTCATTAAATATACATCGTCTTATAAAAGGCTCAGCTTAATTTTGTTATTTCTTATGAAAATATATTAATAATGGATAAGTATCTAAGTGTTTTCCAATGCTTCATTACTTGAACTAAATAAAAAAATACATATGGTTTATGAGACTCTATGTATATGATGCCTAGCGAAAAAATAGTAACATAAGAGCGTTGGATAACGTACATATAATTTCGGAAATTATAAACACATTGGTACGTGGCGAACACCTCGCAATATTGAACCACCGACGCCGATGTCAGGCAAAGAGTAGGTATATAACACATGATGTCAAGAATAACATGATTTAATCAAAAATCTTTCAAAATAACTGTACCAAAAGTGCAGTTTCACAATGTAACAAAACCTCTTTTAAAATGCAGAGACACGGCAGCGACAGAGCAATTGGTCAGATTGAATGTAAACAACAAACAAGTCAGAGGATTATAGAATCTGTCTACGTTGTAGAAAGTCGTATTTCGCTCAGACTTAACCCGAACCCTCCAAAGCAATTGGATTGGTGCTGGTTACGTAATAAAATGTAAGAATGAAGAGTGTTCCAGCGCCTTTTTTGTGGATATCGAGTACCCTTTGTTGGGATGAGGCTCTCACATAATGGCTTGTCATACACAGCGTAAATTATCAAAACCTTGATGGTAACAGGCTTTATGGAATTGTTTTTATAACATCTTTTATTAAGTAATTGGAGGCTGGATGAGAAAAGCCGAGGAACGGGATATTTATCGCAAAATGGACGAGATCTATGTCCAACAGTGGACTGCGATAGGTTATAGAGAGAAGAAAGTAATATTATAACATGATTACTCTTAGCACATAGTGACTTATTTACTTTTAGGCCCGCATTCTAATACGAGACTCAAGCATTGATATTTACTTAAAAAGAATTAGAAAAGGATGCCGCTATTTATCGTATATAGTTCTATCCCTTTCTAACTCAATTCAAGTAAAGGTCAACGTTGATTCTCCTTCTAGAGTACAGGCCTTAGTGGCATAGTTATGTTTATAATTAAATAAATACCAGTTTGTATAAACTTTGGTCTGTTACGGTATTTGTTTATTATGTCCCAATATGTCATAATTGCATGTGAATATCATTTACAACACATAGGTTTTCAAAGTGTACTGTTTTGTTTACTCATTCAAAACCTCGTTCTTGTTTAGTATAAGTTTCTAAGATACTATTTAGAATGATTTAGAAGGAAACATGAAATGGCGTAATGCAAACCAACTCTAAGGACTTTGGAAATAAGTTGTGTCATAGTCAAAGGTCGCCCGATCGACTTGTGAATTTTAAGCGTATTTAGCGGTAAACTTTAAGGCGACGGTTCGGCGAAAAGTGATCACGATGGTGTCAAAGGTAACTTTTTACCTCTAATCTGTAATAGGCCATTTATGTAACTGCCCCTGTGTTCTGTGATTGAGTGAGTTGGGATCGAACGGGGATTGAACCCATTAGTCTCGGTACAGAATACTTACAGATTTTTCTGCTATTACGATATGTTAAACAACGCACTACATAATACTTTCGTCATTACCACTCTACAATAATCAGTCCATCACATAACATTTATAAACGCCGAGTCGAATCAAACACGGCTTTTCTAGTAAGCCCGCTAAATCTACCAAGTCAACAGTTTTTTGATATAAAAGCATTTCCCGGTTCGCAGTGAAGTTTTCCCCGCCAGAAACTCCATTGAATAAATATCACGCGCCATAACTCTAGCTCTTTGTCTCAGAGGTACAACTATCATCCACTAGCCAAAACTATGTTAACTGAAGAGTACAAGTTTTCGATATAAAACTAAAAATTCCTGTTTAACGAAAAACCACTTGGGGTAAGGCTTTACCTATACTGTCACCTATATTGCTATTTTTGACGACCCATTTGGTGTAATGGTTGAGACGTCGGCTCTTACACCAAGGGTTCCGGGTTCGATCCACTGGCAGACATTTGTGTGCATGTACATGTCTGTTTGTATTGGTCTGGGTGTTTTCTATGTATAATATGTATGTATTTACAAAAAAATATATAAGTATGTTTATCCGTTGTTTAGTACCCATATTACAGGCTAAATGCTTAGTTTGGGTCTAGATGGCACTGTATGTATGTCAGTAGATATTTATTTATTTATTACCATAAATATATTTTGCGTGTAAAACATCACTAAAAGTGTGTATAATCGTGCAGAATTAAAATTACTTATCTACCAAACAAAAAATTGTGCTTTTCAGTTAACAGCGTTTTAGCTAGTGGACGGTAGACAAGCACTCCGGGCCGTACCTTCATCTTGCTTGTACTGGCAACAATAACATCACTCTGTTGATCAATACGGAGATGCTTTTAACAAAAGGCAACGTTAATGCTTGACTATAGTAGTATATGCGTAGGTAGTATGAGTAGGTAGAGACTCGAATTTATGTACTGTCATAGAGCGTATGGGTACCTAACCGATGGCCGTTGGAACAGACGAGTTCTGGAGTGGAGACCGCGTCTTTCGACGCTATGACGCTACGCGTTAATGTATTTGGGTCAATGACGCTACGTTTGCCACGAAGCGTCATTGTCTCCAAGCAAAATGCTCTTAATTGAAGCTTCCATCTTCCTTAATCTTTAAAATGCGGTATTATCGAAATGGCTTCATTCTTCAATCATCACAAAAACGTACAAAGCCGCTTTCTTTGCAAAATTTCAATAGGTATAACAGAAGTCCTATATGAGGCAATAATTTCGAAAATATTTATCGTGCCAAAATGGCCGGTAATAAATTGCCACAAAATGTTGCCTACTTCGTTATTTAACCCTACCTCGCTGTACAGATACATTCGCAATAAAAACCGCGATAAACACAATAGAGTGCACTCCAAAAAACCACCCCACGCCTTTAGGTGAACATCTGTCGTATCTCCAATCGTATAGAGTGTAAATTGCAAACCAAAGTTGT
This sequence comes from Leucinodes orbonalis, assembly GCA_019425675.1. Classification (NCBI taxonomy): domain Eukaryota; kingdom Metazoa; phylum Arthropoda; class Insecta; order Lepidoptera; family Crambidae; genus Leucinodes; species Leucinodes orbonalis. Next base: position 126,682 of record PQWD01006563.1, read on the forward strand.
TTTTTGTTTATTGGTCTGATCGACCACCTCACGCCGCGCTGACATGTGTCGCAAGGGTTAAGGGTTAGCTGTTGGTGTTGTCTTGTGGGTTGAGGGCAAAGGGCAGCCCCCCGCTGGGTTCTAACTGCGCTTTTGGCCAAAAGGATTATGTTATGATAGATTTATGTTGCGGATATGTTTGACGTCTCTATTACTAGTGTTATTGTCACACAGCTGTTATGTTTATTCGAGTGTGGATTATTGAACTGTGGTATTTCATGCTTTCATGTCTGTATAAAGAAAATATTATGTACTCCTTAGGACGATTGCTATTAACTAGGTATTTGCTACGTTTTATAAATTACATGAATAATGTGATTTATTTACTAAGATACTTTCTCAAGTACTTTGATTGGATTAGTAAGTATTCTTTAGGTTCCTCTTTAAGTTTGTATTCAGTTGAATGAGCATGCGGCTCACCTGACTTCGGCTACACAAGGCGCTATACATATGTGCAAACATTGGTCAATCTCTTATACCAGACTCCAATGACATTAAATTAAACTTTTTGTATTTCATAATTATTGTACTATTTTTTTCGACAGTGGCATTACGGAAATTATGCAAGATTTTAATAATAATAATTTTACTTAAGTTTGGCCTGGGCACAAAACTACGCAGAAATAACATATGTTTTCATTTAACCCTAGACGCAAATTTGAAATTACTTACTAAATAGCTACTTTGTACTGCATATCTATTTATGAAGATATGTTCGTTCCAACACTTCGTAGTTCGTACAACAATAACGCAATTGTTTCATAAAAGTGTCATACTGTTAGTTATTACTAAAGTTTAAATGGGAACCGCGACGAACACAAGCAGAATTAAGAATGCACTTACCAAAGTTTTCACCGTAACGGAGCCATCTGTCGTATTTCCCACAGAAAAAGTTTAAATTGAGAGCAGAGCTGCTGTCTTAACAATTGAGAGAGACCAGGGTCCTAATTCGGTCAATTTTAAAATGCGCTAATAGACACGTAATTAAATACTACGCGCCATCTAGCCCCAAACTAAGCATTAGCCTGTAATTTGGATTCTAAACAGCGGATAAACATACTTACTTTTTTGTGCATACATACATAAGTATACATGGACACACCCAGACCATTACAAACAGACAATATGTTCATGCACACAAATGTTTGTTATCCCCGGGGACTGAACCTGGAGAACCCTTGGTGTAGTAGCCGACGTCTCGACCATTACACCACATGGGCCATCGTTAAGGTGAAGAGTTTTGACATTATGACCACGCATGGTAGGCACCTTCAAAATAGCTGTACCTATAAAAAGTTAGGTGTAGTAAGAGAGCGCAAAAGTGTAGGGGCAATACAACGATATTCTGTATATATAAAGGTAGATACGCCATCCGTGCCTCAAAAACGAACAGCCAAAGAGAATACAGTTGTAGGCTCTTTGTTTAGGTAAATATACGCTCTTGCGAAATATGTGTATGTGTGCTGGCGCTGCATCCGGAACACTTTTTTCGATTGTTTTGTGAGCATATCACGAATCTATACTTTTTACATCATTGGGGCAATATTTTCTTTAAATTTCTATAGACTTTACTAGTAGGTATCTATCACCTGTAATAATACATGAGCGCTTTTCTAAAATTTATTCCAAAGCAAAACCATTATTTCTGCAATCTTGCACATAATAATGCTGAAAAGTTAAATTTTAAATGGAATTACCGTTCTCACAGAAGTCTCTGAGATAAGCATAATATAAGTTCAACTCTCCAGCGTTCTGGGATAGTTTCCGCGGTATTCATAGCGCGATAATTTATAAGGAACTTAATCCATTTGTTTGGACGCCACGGGAAATTAGGTGACCCGGTGTGATCGCTCACCAAGTTTTCTTTGTTCCTATTAATGAATTCTTCAAAGCACCGTCGGGGCGCGTGAGTTACGCTTCAAATCCGCGCTCATGAATACCAAATACGCCACACGTCTGCGAACTTCATCTAAGTAGCACCACGCGAATATTGAGACGTATTGATCCGAGCTGTCACCTGAAAAACTTCTAATTCGAATCGAGAAATTATTTATTTGTATGAGGAGCGTAGTGTTTAACGCTTTCTGGCCTGATGGACCGAAGACTTGCGAAAGGTCGATGGCGGAGGCTGGATGAAAATCGGAGGAACAGCAGTGGACTGCAGCTGTATTTTTTATTTCTACACGTAAGAGATAAAAAAATACATTAATACAGTGATAAAATACAGAACGGAGTACTTTGTAGTAGACTAGGTACTGAGTAGTCTAGGTAGGTACTACCCCAGTGCCAGATATCGTTCCGTGAAATAGAAGTATTTTGCACTTTTGTGTTTCGGGATGAGGGCACTGCAGCTAGTGAAATTACCGGGACCTAACATATGATGTCTCTAGTGTCGGGCGCAGTGCGGCGTTGATGGAGAATAATTACCATCTATCAGTTGTTGGTCTCCATTAAAACGGCTCTGTTTTGGTCAGGTGTATCACTTACCATCAGATGAGCGTCTTGACCATCCTGTACACTTGGTATTATAAAAAAAAGATGTGTTCGTGCCAATGGACCCAAACTATTACCTAGTTACCCTACCCTGAAATAATAATGTAATGATTGAAATCATAGCTATATAGCTTACTATTAAAATAAATTACTTTTCAGTTTTCCTACACAAGAGTATGTCGGACCGGACGAAAGTAATTTAAAATCAATCTTCAATTACTTTTCAGATTATTGCGAGCTTTTGCCCCTGGTCGAACCCGCATGGCCCTGATGACCAATAAATGAACATTACAGTGCTTAATTGAAGCATCCGGACAATCTGTATCAATATTGATTTCGATGAAAGAGTAAACCTTAGCATTGCTTGCCCACGGCCGTGTCATTGCATAGCTAACGATATTTGGCCATGAACACAAGAAATCAACGTTTGATATTCTGTGAGTGCAAATGTCGAGAGTATCGCTGTAAATGATTAAGCAGAAAAAAGACAATCGCATTATATTTTTCATTCACATAGGTAGAATAAAATACGAAACAAAATTGATTTAATTATAGTATTATAAAATATATAAAAATCCTTCCTGAAATAATCAAATCTTATAAAATATTTATTAAACTAAATATGGTAACACTTAAGCAAACTTTTAGCTAGGAGCTTTATGATTTTCTTTAATAAATACATCAATTTCCGCGGACATACCCACATCGCCATCTTAACACAAACTAAGCATTTATCCTGTAATATGGATTACTAAACAACGGATATACATACTTATATTTTTTTTATTGAAGTTTTGCTTTTATGAAACCAATTACTTAAACCTATATGTTTCATTTATTTTCGCAAATGAAGCCTATTTTATATATTGTATAGTGTACCTGAATGGAAATACGCTGATTCGCATCGATGATACAGTAATACCTTATCAACCCAAATGTCGAGTTATCATTTCACCCCAACTACTTAAACATTCAACGGTTAAGGTCTAACCAAGCAAACTTTATATAACTTTGTTTGTGTTTAACGACTTAGGCATAATTCATCACAGGGGCAGTACCCATTAAATTACACAAGAAACCAAATTTTAAACGAGCCGAGGCTTCGGCTGTTCGCCATATTTTATATAGTCTCGTTTAATTATTTAAAACAAATTCAAAGCAATTACTCTGAAAGTTGAGTTTCTAATGCCTCCAGAACTAATTACCGCTGAAAGGGTACCGTATCTGGAATAAGTTAATTACAATTGAGTTTGTTTTTCTTTTTTATTTAATGGCGTCTTTATATAGATAATTATAGTAACTTACCTCCTATTTTACTAGGCGGGCATAATTATGTTACTGTTGGATACGTACCTATGTTCTGAAATGTGTACTTATACCATAAGTTCCCATTAAATGGGTCTTGAGATTATTTACATTATATATTTCCTAAACATCCCACGCTAGATAGAAATAATAGCAATGAATTAAGATAACTTTGTGACATTAAATTAAATTTATTAGCGATTGAACTTATGGACCCATTAAAATATAACAATTACCAAAATGTATATTCTTCATATATTTGTAAATGTATTATAATAGATTCCAAATAATAATTTAACGCATATTTAAGCGTGCGGTGCTCAAATGTTGAATGGCGAATCAACTGCACATTAAATTTTAATGTCCGCACTTGTGTCCCGCATAGAATAAAATCTAGTTTAAAATAGACCATATACACACGTAATAAGGGTGTAAAAATCACTTGTAAATATGTGAAGCGTATAAGTTGACAAGTGGCACTTGGGTACAATTGAATTTTTCGTAACAGTAATAGATACCCCAATTTTTTAACAAATGTCGCGAAGGGCCCGATGCGGCCGGGGCAATAGGCCATGTTGGGGCACTTTAAAAAACGCATCCGTAAATTAAATGTAATTGTTCGCTAGTTAACTGAGGGGTCGGACTGATGTCGATTTGTTTTCGGCCGTCTTAGCACGCATTGGTGTGTACGTTGTTTGTGATATGAATAAAAAAGGAACTCTTTAATGACCATTTGGCAAAATGATTTAGATATTGGTCTTAGATCCCATATTGATTGCTATTAAGTGCTTACGCGCACATGTTAGTTGTGATAAGTGACACTTAAATTTGACACTATACATATTTTAGGTCAATCTTTTAAAATCATAGGTACCTTTTAGTAATATAAACACAATAATTACGTCTTTTCTACGTTGGATACGTATAACCTTCTCAAGGAATTTAACCTATTTTATATCAAAAAATAATTTTATGTGTAAAAAAATATTGCTACATGATAAACTAGCTAGTGTAAGAGCTGTTCATCAAACTGTGATTTTAAGTTAGATATGATTTGTAACACCCATGCCATATTGAGGTAATCAATAAACTGTCATTTTTTTACCAGTTTCACAAATTAGAGCATACGCTGACCCCCTAAAATAACGCGTCTCGCGTCCACTAATGCGAGCATTGTTCCCGCGTGATAAGCAAATAGGCCAAATCCGACAATGGCCAAAAAAGTGCGGTCATCGTGACATAAGGTGCCAATGTTCACAATTTGGGCGCCATTCAAACCACGGGCCACAAAACATGGGACACAATGAGAGCAATAATTCCTTCGGCCCCGTGCCCACTTGACCCTGCGCCTGCGCATAAATTATGCATAATCATCTGTCGATGTGGGATGTAATTTTATGACACGCTTATATTTTGAGTGTCACGTAGGGATTTTTATGAGGTTTTCGGCTTATGTCAAAGAGCTGTTCATGCATTGATTTTGCGAACTATAGGTCAAATAATCTGGCGATTTCAGTATTCTTTGAGCAAAGATTTGCAATATTTATTTGAGTGTACGTTATACGGTTATAAGTAATAATCCAGTTTAAAAAAAAAACCCGTAAACTAGCCTGCAGTAAGTGTATCTAAGTTTTTATCATTTAATCTTTGGTCAACCAGCAAAAAGAAAATGTATGAAAGCACTTAAATAAAATACCTAATAAAAAAAACAGTCCTTCGATCATAAGTGTTAGGCAATACGTTGTCATTGCGTTAGTCTCTTCTTAGACTTAAGTTGATATTATTTCGATATAGGCTTACAATACCGTGTAATGAAGTGTTACTCTGTTGTCAGTATATTTATCATGTTTCTCTTATAACTCAAGCGTAAAATCCCTAAACATCTATAACAAAACGGTATTTTTTCAATTTCTTTTTATCAAAAAACACGTGTATTCAACCAATTATCTCCCATTAGAATCTCGCCCATTAGAATCTCGCACATTTTATTTACCCCAAATCGTAAAAAACGTTTTCAGTGTAATCGCATCTAATTCGATGGTCGACTGTGCATGTATTTGAATATACGGGGGTTGTAAGCGCATTAGAATAAGTAAAGCATTAGAATGAATTAGATTTAGTATCGTTATCTAGTTATGGTAAAATCAACACAGGTGTGCCTGCATACATTAACGGCGGTTTAACAGTTGTAAAATGTTAACATAAACACACTAATTGCTAAAAGGGTGATTTTGAATATTGTTATTATATGTTTTTACGACTATAAAAGCTCAAATCAGTGTTTTGAATTAAATACTCTAATAATTTTCATTATATGGTCACATTGATTTTTTTCTATAAATGAATCCCTCAAGCTCTGAAATTCGTAAGATAAAGAAAGAAATAAAGAAAAACGTTTACTGGAAAACGTAACACAAAACAACAGCAACATAAACAAAATATTTACAATAGACAAGAACATCAGGATAATAAAAGGATAAACATAAAAAGATTAACAGGTATATACAGCAATTAGAAATAAACGACAGTGTACAGTGAAGACAAATGATACAATTTTGTTTTCTAAATAAGAACTATAATCAGCAGTGTTAGGTTTCATATATTTTTTTGTTTAGGAACATGCTTGCCTTTAACCCATTGAACGCCGGGAATCCAGACACAATAGAAAATCCATTGTGTCTAGCGCCTTAAGGCGTCATTGGCGGTCAAAGGGTTAAAAAGTATTATGTTGTAAACTAGGTGGCAGACTCGATACTAAGTCGTCTAAGTAGGTACCACCGTAAAACAGGAGTGATATACACTTTTGTGTTTCGTGATAAAGGCACAGTAGCTAGTGAAATTATCGGGTATACATAAGAGACCTAACATCTGATGTCTCGGGTGACGGGCGAAATGCGGCATTGATGAAGGATAATAACTGTCTATGGTTGTTAGTCTCCTTCAATACCGTCAGGTGAGCGTCCTGACTGTCCTGTACACTTACAACATAAAAATTACAATAATATGCAAATGAAAATATAGTCTTATGAATATAGGAGCCCCAGTTTGATATTTACTTAAAAGTAACTTTTAAAATAGTTCGTCACTAAAACATTTCCTTTCGTATCATGTCTTATTATTATGAAGTAAAGATATATTCATGTATTTCTTTATGTAAAAAAACCTTAATTAAAGCCCACAATGTGGATAGCCGCACAGCAATCTTTTCACCGGCCATAATGAGATCGGCACAGTATAGCATAATGGATGAATCATTATACCACATTGTATTTTATTAAGGGTATTGTCCTCCTTCCTGTTATTTATTTTTGTTTCATAGGCTCAGTGTGTTCTAGAAATTGTAAAGATTATAAAATCCACAGATTTCCCAATACAGGAGATGGGGCAAGCCGCGTTAAAAAGTGCGACAAATGTATGCTCAACGAGCATACACTGGCTATAGTTTACGCTCCGTGAGACGAATGAAGACGCACGAATTTTAGAAGAAATTACCGTTTTTTTTTTCAAAATGCCATTCTGTGCAATTGTAACATGCCATCATCGCAGTGAATCAGTAAAATTTACCAAGAAATATAATATCTTTTCACAGGTAAGAATTGAAAAGTAATTGCGACACTGGGACTGCCTATAAACTTGGCGGCTTGTCCAGTCTAATTGTTATTCGGATGTCTGTGATAAAATCCATTCAATGGTCACGTTTTTATGAACTATGTCTGTGTGAAGAACTAGCCACTGGTATCTTGTCCAAAATATTTTATTCATCTGTACCCAGGTGTATGGACACGTGGCAGACCTAAAGTACCTATAGATAAACATAACACGATCCTAAAGTGTTTTAAGATTCGACTAATTTGGGGGACATTTAATCATCACTAATTTCTCTTTAGGTACCTAATTTTAATTTACCCTAGACAAATTGGTGACTAAATTAGAGAGAGTGAATGAGTCGTAATTAAAAACGATTATTTTATTAATTTTCATATGTTTGATAAGATATTTTTTATTTATTTAATTTACTTCGAAATTTATCCTAGAATGTAGGCAAGCAACAAATACCTTAAAGTAGTATGTACTATAGCCTCAGTATGTATTGCCAGTAAATGTTATGTAATAGCAAAGTTACCGCCACAAACGCCCTGCTTCACAATAGCTATTCTGTCGCGACAACCGTTGAATGAATCGTCTTATTCAATCGTGAACGCTCACTATATGAAATGCTCGTAAACAAAATCGATAACTTTTAAACAACATTTACACTGTTATTATAGTGAGGTTTGATGGGGTAGCATCATAGATATAGGAAATGAAAAACGTATTCAATTAAGGTCCATAAAGAACATTTATGAATGTCAAATGAAGCTACCACTGCTTCGGACTGTCGTTATCCAGAAGAATCCAGCAAGAAACTCAGTAGTTATTCTTTTAAAAAAACATTATTTTTTACAGCATTATAATATTTCTATCGAAAATAATTTCAATATAAAGTATATCTGTGGTAGTATCTAGCGCGTTCGGCACAGTTTTATGAATTAATATATTATTATTAATCCGCACTGCATTTGCTGAGTGAAAAGGCCTATGCCCTGGGACATTATAGGCTATTGATTATATAATAAAGAGTACCTGGGACCTTACCGCCATCTGTTAAAACAGTATTACAATAATATAACTTCGCCTTCTCTGGTACAAAAATGCTGACGTATCATTAAAGTAACGTTTTAAGAGACGTCGGTAACACCCCTGATTCTAATTATACGCATTGTTTAAATCCGAATGAAGACGGTGTTATAAGTTTGTGTTGGGTTTCCAATAAAGCTAAACTGTGCCTCCCTATTACGTCCTCTAAAAACTTTTGAAATGTAGGAGTTTGAAACACTAAAAAGCTGCGATTCTATTATTACTTTCTTAGCGATTACCAGAGTCTTCTTTGCTATTTGCAGTACCTGCAAAACGTAAGTCTTCTCTATTTCGCCTTCACGTTATTCACGATAGACGTAACTTAAATAGAACAACAGTTAATCAATCAACTTCATTCTGATTCGTGCATCGCGACTGTGGACTGTTCTAATTTAGCTACTAATTAACGTATGGCTAAAACGAGTTCTACCTGGACATGTATCGAGCGGGTCACAAATATACAGTAGCTCGGCCAGCGTCGCCTTAAATAGAGACCCCCGGAATAGGAAAATTAGCTGAATGGACAGTATGAGGCCAAAGGTTGTAAGCAAGGAACCCTCTGATCACGTGATCATTACATTAAAAGCATTTATCAGGTGTAAAAAGTAATAATCATCATTGGAGCATTATGAATTTTCTTTCGCTACGCTTGCCAAAACTTGGTCTCCATTCCAGAACTCATCTGCTCCAAAAGCAGTCAGTTTTGTGACATACGGGACTAGCGATATAAATAAAATTTGCCATGGAGCTAGTTGACATTTGGCTCCCTGATTAACACATAAGCTACGTTCAACTGTTTTTATCTTATACTGAAGGTAACACCGAGGAAAACAGCTTGTTTTTCTATAATAATTACATGTACGTTTGTGATTGCAGGGTTAGCGTGCCAGGCTACGCGGGCAGCCTTTCCGCGGCGCTGCCGGGGGCGGGCGCTCCGGCGTGGGAGCGTCTGGGCGGGGAGCTGGTGCTGTCAGCGTTGATCACGGCCGCCTACTTCGCCGCCATGGACCGAAGGTGGACGGGCGCCGCGCCAGCACTCCTGGGCGCTGCGTACTGCGCTGCTAGCTTGGTCTCGGTAAGTGGAGTTTTGAAACCTTTTGTCACAACCTTTTGCAGTCTACGGTCTTTCTGTTCAACGCTACACCAGCCTATTGATTGTATCATGATTAACATGACAATCGTTAAAAACTATATTAATTGTTATAAACTTACATATGATATAAATAAGACCACATTTAACTTTAGACGACCCATTTGGTGTTGCGGTTAAGAGGTTGGCTGCAACACCAAGGGTTCCGGTTCGATCCCCGGGGAGTACAAACATTTGTGTGCATGAACATGTCTGTTTGTAATGGTCTGGGTGTTTTCTATGTATAATATGTAATATTTACAAAAAAATGTATAGAAAGTATATTTATCCGTTGTTTAGTACCCATAATACAGGCTTCACGCTTAACTTGGGGCTAGATGGCGCTGTGTGAATGTCAGTGGATATTTATTTATTTATATTTATTTATTTAACTGTATTATGATATTTATGGTATAGAAGATAACATTTTTTATGAATTATGATTTAGTACTCCTTTTTTTATTTCAATATGGTAATTAGATAAAGGAATTACCACCTATTTTCTAATGTCTGTTCTCTTTGTATATCTATACCTACGACTAATAATTATTTTAAAATCATCATAAATAAGAATGAGGAGAACACAATAAACTACTATTATAAGCAGGTTCCTTATCATCAAAAGAGCCGGTTTCTAGCTTTGTCACAACGCTTTATCACTAAGCACAACCTATAGTTTATTTCAAAAACTCACAAAATAGTTTGTCCTCATCACGTTAATGGTCTCTTTGGCGGAGCCCTTAATATATTTCCACTGAACATTTTCACAAACGAAACGCATACATTATAAATCGCTCCGGCGGCATGTTTTTGAGGAAAAGGTCTGCTCTCCGACCCGCAAAAAGCTGCCCGGACATTAATACACTCTGGAAATACGCGAAGTCAACTTATCTCATCGTTTGGACAACTGCTGTCGGATATTTTGCAGCTATTTTGATTATGAGATGAAATTGGTTTATGCTATTTTTTTATTCTTGGTTGGAATGGGCTGTTTTTCAAATGGCCTATTTACTGAATTGTAATGATGATGATGTTTTACAATAATTAAATTTTAAATTACTCGTACTGCATATGTTACTAACAAATATATTTATTGGATGAAGATAACACATAGTGTTCTAATCACAAAATCTTTGTAATGAATTATTTTAAAGTTATGTACTTGTAGGTAACTGACTAATTCTGTAATTAATATTATAAGAGGCAGAAAAGAGTGACTGTCCAGTTTCTCGAAGATTCTACTTTTACCGAACCGTTTATTAATAATTGACGATATGAAAAATATTTCATTATCATCCAGCTCATTAAACGTCCCCTCCGAGGGGCACGAGCCTACCCGTAAAGGGTGATTAGGCCTTAGTCGTCCACGCGGGCCCAGTGCGGATTGGATGATTTCACACACAACCTTCGAATCTCTTCGCAGGCGTGCATCAAGATTTCCTCGCGATGTTTTCCTTCACCGTAAGACCGTCGGATAACGTACATATAATTCCGAAAATTCCATTGGTACGTGGCGGGATTTAAACCTCAGCCCTCCCGGTAGGAGGGCAACAGTCCACACCGTTGAGCCACCGACGCTCTCCAGACTTCCAATGAAAAATATTTGAGTTAAATTATTTTGATTTTGACTATAAACAAAGTTTAGGTAGTAAATGAACTGCACTAGTCGGGAGGGAAATAAGTGCAAACGTAACATATTGAAAACGTGACGTTACGGCATACCTTTAGCATTGTGTGCAGTAACAGCTGGTCTATTGTTCATCCGTCTACAAAGGCGTGGTTCCCACAAAAACTGTTATTCCGTCATTCTATCTATCGATCTATAAATCTGCCTCTGGCTATTGGAATGTGGACGCTTTGATTTATGTCCTTGTAGTAAGTCAGTTTGGAATTGCCAAAATAATTGATAATATTGTGGGAATGTACCTACATATATAGAGTAATGACATATATAATTCACTATTGTACGATGATATGTCTTAAACTTATTAATCAAAAAAACTTGGGTTGCAGCCAGCCTATAATGTCCGACTGCAGAACACAGGCCTTCCCCACAACATGACTAGAGAAAGGTTTGGCAGCCTGTTACACGAGCCTAATGTGGATCGCTAGTTGTTAATAACCATCATTCTATAGTAACCGGGACTAACGCATCATTATGCATCATTGCTCGGTGAAGCTGTAAAGGCCATCTGGCCAACAGCAGTAGTCAGTTCGAAAAAAAGCGTCATTATGCCATTCGAATCATGGAAAGACGGAAAAAAGTTTGTACCGACGCGAAAAGGTTTTATAAGGTCACAACCGATTACTGATGGTTGATTCACTTCTCACACAATCTTTAATGGAACGGTCTAGCCGTTTCGCGTCATAGTATGCGAGTCGGTGAGACAATTAATGACAAAGCAGATTGAATCACGTCTGCAATCTGTCTGAAAAGGGTGCTGATTTTTCGGAAAGCAATTAGCTAAAACAGTTAGTCCCGAGTTGCCTTCTTGGCGGTCATTACGTGAAAATTGCGTCTAAGGTTTTCAGGCGGTTCTTAATCCTTTACAGAAAGAGTGTTTGTTTCCTTAATTTAAAATAATAAAAAAACACGCCTATATAGGTACCAACGCTGCATCGGGTAGGTATGTCGTCACTAAGTTAAAAACCAAAATGTTATAGATAAAATTCGCATACATTCAACGGAGCACTTTATAGAAGTTTTTGCTTGAGCGCAGGATCACAACAATAGACGCAGGTAGCCGCTCCACGCTTTGTACTGTGATTGTGCCACCATCTCTGGATGAATAGCTTTTTTGTCGCACTCGCTTCCGTTCCGATCCTTACTCCGAATAAAACGATTCGCGTCATATATGTAATGCGTTTTACTAGTGGTTTTTTCGTACGTTTTTATTGTATAGTCAGCAAAAAGGCCAACGGATATGTGTGTTTTTTTAATATTCTTAGAGTTATTCCGGTGTTTTCTAAAAGTTTTATTTTCTGACTACTGTTGTTTGGTGTATACTCGTATAATTTCAACAGCTTCAAATTGCGAAGGGGTCATCCAAGAATTACTTCACACAAATTTCATGATTTTATGCCCCTTCCCCGCCTATGTTATGCTGGTCACATTTGTGAGACTCCCCTTGTGAGAGATTATGATTTTAAATGTGATGTCCCAAAATTTGAAACCCTCCACTCCCTTGTCACACAATGTCACACTTCATTGACCTCCTCCCTTCCCCGTGTGACGTAATTTATGGATGGCTCCAAATAGCAAGAGCAGAAGGTTCTCACGATATTGCCTCAAAGGTGTCGTCTAGCACTTGATTGTATTTTTTTATTCATGGGTACAAGTAGACGATATATCCGATAGTAAATATCGCCGCCCATGAACACTCGTAATTGAGCTTGCGTTCATCATTGTCACCTCATTAAACGTCCCCACCGAGGGGCCGCCGGCAAATCCGCATTTGCGGATTTGCCGACTTCACGCACAACCTTTGAATTTCTTAAAATGTTCTCCGTCACCGCAAGAAGTGTACTTTCACTTATAATTTGTACAAAATTTACAGATGCCATCGCTAAACCCGGCTCGCTCGCTTGGCCCTTCGTTCGTGCTCTCCCGGTGGGAGGGCCACTGGGTGTGCTGGGTCGGCGGGCTGGGAGGTGCCGCAGCGTGCGCCCTCCTCCACGAGTGGGGCTCGCGGCGGCCGCACTCGCGCGCCTCCTCCCGAGACCTGGACGAGGCGGACAAGCCGGCGTTCCCGTACCGGCCGAGCACGTACTGCGCGGCGGCCCCTCGCCCCGACACCACCGAGCCCCTGTACTCCGGCACCAAGTCGCTGTACTGTCGCTCGCCGCCGCCCGCACGACATACGCTGCACAGGTCAGCCGATGGACACGCGTGCTGCACGTAATTATTGGTGTTTTGAATACGAAAGCTATCTGCATTGGACGAATCATTACGGCCCCAATCTCCACGGTATGCTGTGTGGAAAGACCTTGTCCCTGCAGTGAGACGTTATACTGATGATGATGTATACGAGGGTGGGGAAGGGTCATCATGAAATTACCGGGTATAAAAGACCTTAACATTTGTCGTCTGGTGTGAGCAGTGTTGACGAAAAATAATGATAAGTACATTAATTTCCCTTAACACTGCATGTGACATAGTAGCACTTATCACTTAACACCAGTTAGGGAACTGACCGTCCTGTTCACTTAATGACGTAAAAAATAAGCTGCATTGCTTATTTCATCATCACCTTTTTCTACCCCAATCAAAATTGTACACTTGGTATAGTTGTGTTCGGGGCTGAAGGGTAAGTCGCAGTAAATTCAGTTCAGCAGTGAAATTATTGGAAAGCATTTCATAAACATCGCCACCGCCCACCGTGTATTAATCTCATGCGATGCCATCATCAGCCAATTGCTGTCCCCTGTAGCACACCACTCAACATAGAACTCGAATTTTTATTTTCAACTCCTGCCGGCCATTTTACACATAATAATTATTTCGGAAGACGATTCAACAGTTCCCACTTACCATGGTCCATAGCATTGGTCTTAATTTCATATCTATTTTATTTAAACAATTACTCGGTGGTTTGGCATTGAGAGTGTTATACACTTCTGTGTTTCGGGATCACGTCACTGTGTTAATGAAATTACTGAGTATAAGAGGATCCGCGTGATGGGTTACGTTATGGCCATATCTTATTTTTTTTAAATATGTTGAGCTTGCTCTTGAGCACAGACTATCCTAGTGGAAGAGACGTGCTCTAAGATGGCGCGAGCTTGCCCAGAAAAAGCCTATTCACTCGTTTTTTGAATGCCAAAGTGTTGTATGTGGCCCGAAACACAGACGCATGGCTGTGCTGTGCAGGAAGGCCTATGCCTGCAGTGGGCCATAATAAACTAATGATGATGCGGACTTTCACTCGTTTTCAATTCCGCTAATTCCCATGACATTACGTTACGACGTCATTATAACACTTTATAATCCAAGTCGGTCGTTCATTGGTGTGGGCTGTTGCCTTCCGACCTGGATGCAGGTTCACACCCTTACAATACCATCCATACCATATATTTTCTAAATAATATGTACGTTTATCCGACGCTCCTACGCTGAAGGAAAAGATCGGAGGAAACCTGCGCACACCTGCGAAGAGATTCAAAGGTTGTGAAGTCGTCCAACCTGCACAGGCCTGCGTGCACGACTAACGTATATACGGGTAGGCTCGTATCCCTGGGTGGGGACGTTTAATAAGCTGATGATGATTAAAGGAACATATCAAATTTATTTATCTATGTTATAATTATCATGAAACAAAAATATTATTATTACTATATAGGTTGTGGTACCTCCAGCCTCCTACGGCACATATATGAGTCAGCTCGGATATAACAGCGGCGGTTAAAGGGTCAAATGTGGGTTGTGCAGGTCCCAGTCGGTGTACAGTAAGGGGTGTGGCGTGGCGGGCGCGCCTCCGGTGTCGGCGCAGTCGCTGTTGCTGCGCGCGCCCCACGTACACAACCAGAACGCGCACAACGCACAACGGGACCCCGCTTATGGGGTCGCTACCAGACCTGGACCGGCTGGTAAGTACATCACTTTAACAACGAAATATTTATTCACTGTAACCTTAATAAAAATTCGATAAGTGAAATCATGTCACTCATTTACGGTACTGATATAAAATAATAATTAACTTGTTCATAAGAACGTATTCCGTATATTTTTTGAAGTCGGTGCCAAACCAATTTCCAAGACATTGAAGAATACTGGTATTTCTTTAAATGCCCGACCGTCTTTTTACATGTAGGTAAAGTTATATGCATATGACTCTGTGACCTGCAGCGAATGCAATTATCTACAAGTGCCCGCTGGTGAGCAAGCGTTAAGCTTGAGGCAGTAACCACAGTACTAGTAATAAAGTAAATAAAATATAAATAATTATCCACTGACATTCACACAGTGTCATCTAGCCTCAAGTGTGAAGTCTGTATTATGCATAAACATACTTTTATACCTTTTTTTTTGTAAATACATACATATTATACATAGAAAACACCCAGACCATTGCAATCAAACATGTTCATGGACATAAATGTTTGTACTGCCCGGGGATCGAACCCGGAACCCTTGGTGTAGCAGTCGACGTCTTAATCGCTACACCTATAATCTTCATACCCGTATAAGTACGAGTAATACCGCAGGGAACAGCTAGTAGGTAATAAAATTCTGCACGAACATGGTTCAACGATAGAAATCGTCATTCCGTCATTGTGTTTTAGTTTTACTGTTTTACCTTATTAAAGCTCTTACTTGTTGTCAATGCATGCCGTTATCACCTATAAGTGAGATTGCATTAAGAACGGTTTTGTAAAAGCGAACAAATTATAACATGTGAAAATTTAAATCTTGTTGGTGATCTTAACCTATTGAACGCCGGGAATCCAGACACAATAGAAAATCTATTGTGTCTGGCGCCTTAAAGCGTCATTAGCGGTGAAAGGGTTAAATAAATAAATAAATTGCAGGCGCAGCGGTGTCGGAGCGGCGCGAGTCGGTGTACAGCGCGGGCGCCAGCGTGAGCAGCGGCGGGCCGGCGGCGCGGCGCGGCGCGCTCCCCTCCGACGACAGCGGCTTCGGCTCCGGCACCTACCGCCCCTACCGCCCCCCACCCGCCACACCCGCACCCACACCCGCCCGAACACTACTAGCGACGCGCCTCGCAGCACAATATTGCGCTGCTCTTTGATGTCTAAGTGGATTTGGTGATGCTATTGGAGACTAATTCTGACATTTATATATGTGTAATTGTGACATTTGTGTGCGCGTACGGCTCGGCCACACTAGCAACGCGCCTCGCAGCACAATACGGGTAAACTATTGGCAACCAATTGTGACGTTTGTTTGCGCGTACGGCTCGGCCATATACCGCCCTACAAACACCAGCTTGACTCGCCTCGCGGAACAATATTGCGCTGCTCCTCGACGTGTAAGTGGACTCGGTGATGCTTCGACAATTTCATGATCGAAGCTGTGATGCTATTGGAGACTAATTGTGACATTTGTACCGACCTCACCCAAGCGTGTAAGTGGATTCACTGAACCAATTGTGATATTTGTGTGCGCGTACGGCTCGGCCACACCAGCGAAGCACCTCGCAGCACAATATTGCGCTGCTCTTTCACGTCTAAGTGGATTTTATGATGATAATGGAGATTAATTGTAACATATGCGCGTACGGCTCGGTCACGTACAAGCGATCCGAATAGTACCTACAAGCGACGCGCTTCAAACACTTCAAAATATAGATTCTTCTTTAATAATTTGACATTACAAAATTATAGGTAATATAGTGAAACTTTTAGTACATGACATGGGCGGAGTCGTGGGACACAGGTTATTATTAAAAACTAGAAAGAAGCAGTATTTTTTGGTAGCCCGATCAGTTTATGTTTTTTCCCAATCTTGACTAAAATATCGTCACAAATGACACAATGGGTTTATAACAAATTAGCATGCGAGTGAACTCTTGCCACGAGACTGTAGTCGTACCAAAGTGAACTGTTAAAACTATTTCCCTAGTTATAATATTTATCATTTAAGTGAATAGATAAGTTGCCGTACGTGCGAATAGTGATCGTTTCGATCGTCTTACCAAGAATACTTTAATGAAATCTGCTTAATATTATAAGGAAAATAACATATAAACAAACACATTGTAATTATTATTATATATCATTATCATTACACTGTCGGTACGTAAGCCGATCACTTCTCCCAGATGCCTCAATGTACAGTTTTAGTTAGATAAGTCTTAAGACGTTTTATTATCACATATTGTAAATTAAGCAAACACATGTTTCAGACTAAACCCTTCAGGAAATTATATAGGTTTAAAATTACATCGTGTACTCCATATATTTCAATTCCTTACTTGGATATTGAAAGATTGATACCACAGATAACATATCTGATACCTACAGTAATAATTTCATGTTTATCATATTATTTGTGTGCCAAGCAACTGTACGCTGTTTCGGTGCAACAAAAATCAACTCATTTTGCAATTTTATGGAAAACTTTTTAGTTTTTTTTTTTATGTTTGTTACCTTTTTATTGATAAATCAAACCATGGACGTAACATATCAAACTTTGCTGGCGGTTATTTCACCAAAAAATCAACATAACCTCTAGCAACGTCTTGTAGAAATGTACCTATAATACTTTAACAGTTGGTGTTATTTTTACAAAAGGGCGCATGGTTTATAAACACTTAAGCGTACCTACTTAACTCTATTATATTTTTAATGCTTTAGGTAGTTAAGACTTCATAGCACCGAAGCAGCGTATCGTTAATTGTAATCATCTGGTTTCTAGATAAAAAACTATGTTAGATATTGTAATGGATTCAAAAATAATACTATGATACGTGTACTATAGGTAACTAACTTATTCAGCTATAGGTACCTACCTTGTATGTTGGGGAGCGTTCAAGTATTACGTAACGCAATTATTGAAGATTTTTGACCCCCCCTCCTCCCCTTGTAACGCACCGTAACGTTTTTCTGTCACTCCCTAAACGTTACGTAACATTCAAGTGACCATTTTTACCCTAAAGTCGCAAAAAAGTATGTTACATATTTTATTTACAATACAATCTAGGGATTCCCCGTGAAATATAAATAAAAGGTTTGCTAACTGGCGAGGACAAATCAAAAATGACGATCAGACTAATACAAACAAGGGATTCCCCGTACAACGTAAATGAAAAGGGTTGCCAAATTGGAGCTTTAATTCCCTAATTTTTTATTTAAAAAAAAACAATGTTACGTAACGTGTTGCAAGAAAGCCCCCCTCCGCCCCTGTAACACATCGTAACGATTTACGAGACACCCCCCCCCTCCCCCCAAATTGCATTACGTATTACTTGAACGCTCCCTTGTAATATATAGTAGAAACTTATTGTTTACTTACGTTTAAGATTTTAATATTTTCTAAGTGGACCAAATATAAAATCTTAGTCAAATGTAATGTAAAAAAGGTGTAACGAAACGAAATAACTGAACCTGTTGTAAATTATAACGATTTCCATGTACCTTTTCATATTAATTATAGTTTGTGTATACTAGTGTAGTGCCATACATTGTTAACGGTGTACTTCCATATACATTATATGTTGAGCCTGTAAAAGATTTCACGTACGTTTATAGTACGGTTGCTATTTGTATCTTATGTTTTTATCTCACTTGTTAATAATGGAAAATAGGCAAGTATCATTGCCTATTAGAAAAAAGTTTTAAGATTTACCTGATTCTATTAAACCCACTTTTGTAACATTTTAATGCTGTTAAACATGTTGACTACCATAATCTAGGCCTTCCAATCCCAAAGCCTGAATTCAATCTCAGTAGGTAATAACAGGAGCGTAACTTGTATTTACAATAATAGAAAAGTCCACCTCTCTGGAGAGATAAGAAGTAAACAATAAATATTAATAAATCTTTATTTGATAATATTTTACATTGTACAACAATAAATAATGATCTCTGAAACCTGTGTTAGTTTACACTGTGCTACAGGCCTCAGACTTCCCAAACTATTGACAAAGTATTTAACCTATCACATAAGGATTTAGAATAGACATATTTACATCCATTTGCCAAACTATGTATGTACAATTTTGGTTTATTTACTTGCTGTGGCGCTATTGATGTGTTTTAATGCCATTAAGTGAACAAGACGGTCTGTTCACTTGCCTGGTGGTGATAAGCCTGACCATGACAGATGCAGTGTTGAAAGAAACAATACTTATTGTAGGTAGGTAGTCATTCTTTTTTGTCAACACTGCCCCCTCACCCGAGATGACAGATATTAGTCTCTCATACCTACCCGTTTATTTAACTATCATCATCTGCTCATTAAACGTCCCCACCGAGGGGCACGAGCCTACCCATATACGGTTATTAGGCCTTATTCGTCCACGCGGGCCCAGTGCCGGTTGGACGACTTCACGCACAACCTTTGAAACTCTTAGCAGGCGTGCGCAGGTTTCCTCACGATGTTTTCCTTCACCGTAAGAGCGTCGATAACGTACATATATTTTCAAAAATTCGAAAACACATTGGTACGTGTCGGGATTTGAACCGGTAGGAAGGCGACAGTCCACACCATTGAGCCACCAACGCTTATTTTACTATGCTGTCTCACGACTCGTATATCAATTTTCTATCCCATTAATCATTTCAATTGTCGTTAGGTTATTACAGAAAACTTCTTTTGGCGCTTTATTATTCGAAAGTCTAATTTTCCCATACTTTGTAGTTTAATTGACTGAGCTCAACAAGTAGGTAGGTAGGATATTTTAATATAAGCTTTAATCTTGTTAATAAATATTCTTGATCCTTGAACCGCCAGTATTCAAAACATAATAGAAAATCAATGTTTCTGTTGGATATATCCGTCAACAGCGGTTAAAGGGTTAATAAAGATTCATTGTAAGGAAATATGCATGTAACATTTAATAGAAAATTATTACCAACACGTAGCTAGAAACATAGTCACCAATTTAAAAAAAAATGCTGTGTATTTTGTGAACCAAGTCAAAGAACAGCTATAGCTTTACTGAAGTATTAAATTATTGAAATCCGTACGGGATGTCTTTAGATTTAAGACATTTGAAATGTCATTTTTTAATCACCAAGGTTACTTACATACTTATTATGTATGATAATTTAAGCTGTATGAGACTTCGTGCTATAATAACTTACTTACCTGAATATAATGTAAATGAAACTTTTAAATATTAAACCATGATATTGTTTCATACTGATTCACGATTATGTAAATGATAAACTGTTGAAAAAATATTATCTATTTCCTAATTAAATGGAATTCCGTAACTGCAACTGGTTTAGCGACGTTACAGGATTATTAAAGTTGTTGATTCTATTATGTGTTTCGTTTAACTTACCACCATTTTTTTTACGATAGGAATAATGATTTCACACTATTGCCACTATGCAGAGGGGAGGGTGTAGGTTATAGTAGGGCCTAAACCCACTATAACCTGTAGGTATTCCTTCGATTACTGTACCACTAGAGTTATGGGAAGTCTATTGAGTAAGACCACCAGTGTTGCCGATGTTTATAGACATAACTATCGTGCTAATACTATTGTGCTAAACTAAGTTATAAATAGCTTAGTTTAGCACAATATTTGACGACTCATTTGGTGTTGCCTCAACCGCAACGTCGACTGATTTTATAAATTTCTTGTAATATTTCTATATATGCTTTTTCGACTCCTTGGCTCTTTAAGGCTAACCATAGAGGCTGATGTTTTATAGAGTGAAACGCTTTAGAATAATCTATAAAAGCAATACATAGTTTTTTACCATATTCCATGTATTTTTCTATTATTTGTGTTAGAATGAAAAATGTGGTCTTTTGTTGAATAGGTTCGCCTAAACCCAGCTTGTTCTCTAGTTTGGTTGGTATCTAGCAGTTTTGAAATTCTGTTTAATAGCACTGTTGCAAATATTTTTGTATGTGGTTTGCAGTAGACTTATTGGGCGTTAGTTATTATTGTCTTTAGGATCCCCTTTTTTGTACAGAAGGGTTATGATAGATACACCCCACTCTTTTGGCAATATTTTCCATTTTATAATATACGTACTATTAATAGGGATTCACCAAAAGGATTCACTCAAATGACTGGGAAATATGAGTTGGATATAATCATAAAGTATTAGAAGTTTTACGGAACTCCGACCCGTACCGATTTGTGAGACCAACTGAGGATTTGGGACTCGTCTCTGTGGACGGCTTGCTAGTATGCTTATCTTAGCAAAAAGCTATAGTGAGGACTAAACATAAGCCTTTACATTGTAAGGGTATAACAAACTTCCGCGGAAAACTGAAATCCGGGGAAAGAAAAACCGAAGTTCAGTAAGTTAAAAGTTTTCTTTTAACCGAGGTGAAGTAGAAGGGGACTAAAATTTCGCATTGAGTATGGATATCGGTATGGTTTGGGTTTTCGTATTTTACACTTTAATGATTCTTATTTTTAGAGATGGAAATTCCTCTATAAAGTTCATATTTGAACCTCAGCCCTCCCGGTAGGAAGGCGACAGTCCACACCATTGAGCTATCGACGCTCCAAAGCTTTTCTTCAATGATATTATTTAAATCAGAAATGGCTTTACTATTTTTATTTAAAGTCAAATCATCTAAATCTAGGTTTTGTAGGAAAATATCAATAAATGTTATCATCTAATTTACAACAAGAATCGTTGATAATATTAAAATCTAATTTAGGTGTAGGTAGGCTTTATATTTAGCACAGAATTTAACGAAATAAGTTTAATTGTCTTTGTATACACCACACACTGAGTTGGGATATTAAGAATTCCCGTACCGATTATAATTAGTTCACTGATGTCAATATCACTGCACTCGATGGAAATATTGTTAGCACGAGATTGCACAAAGATCCACTTATTACTTTGTATTGGCTTCCAAATATCCAGTTCACTGTGAATAGTCTTTGTTTTACACAATGTTGGGATAGCTCTGAGGGACTTTGTAAGGAGCTCGCGCTCGCATGTAGGGCTGCCACTTGTGAGCAGTATTGTTGGGACCTCGCATAGGTAGAACTCCGAGTTAATAATCTTACATTTATCTAAACTTTCTAAAATGTTATTTCTTTCTTTCTCTGAATATAAATGTTTTTTCTTTCATTTTTTCTAAATTACAAAAAAATACCTTATCATTAGAAATAGCAGAATAAGAAATGGCAGGTTGAATGAAGCGCTTTAAATGTTTAATTGATTAACATAATGTGGAACTGGCAAAGCTAAATTATGATATAAATCATCAGAAGGAACTAATGGTATTTGTAAAAGAAATACAAGCTTATTCTTATAATAATAAATAACATATAACTTTACTAATACTTAGAATTAAATGAATATTATTTAAACTTACAGCGATTGGAAGTAATGTGTTCCGAGGTAGATGCCTATCGTTATCGTTGAGTTCTCGGTACAGTTGAATAGGGGACATTATACTGGGATGTAGGATGTGTTGACTATTAAGAACTATGGCGTTTGTGAGGTCTTCGGCTTGGAATGACAATGGAAGCAACGAGCTTTCGAGGTTGGTAAGTTTTTTTGATGCTATAGCAGGCTAACGAGCAAACGGCTCATCTGATGGTAAATGTCACCGCTGCCCATGTGTACATTTGCAATACCAGAGGGCACTGAAATGCGTTGCTGGCCTTTCAGCAGGGAATACGCTCTTTTTTTTAAGGTCGCCAGGTCGTATCGCTTAGGAAATATCTCCGGCAGCAACTGATTCCACAATTTTGTCGTTCGTGGCAAGAAATTATGACAAAAACGTACTGTCGAGGACTTCCATTCATCTAGGTGGTGAGGATGAAATTTTGAGTTTTGCCTCGAAGTGCGGTGGTGAAATGTAGCAGCCGGAACGAGTTCGAATAATTACTCAGAACACTCCCCATGATATACGCGGTAGAGGATGCAGAGCGAGGCCACATCTCTACGCAAACCCAAAGCATCGAACCGATTGGAAATAACCGGATCGTAGTCGATCCGAGCAGCACGTCTTTGAATGCGGTTAAATGGAAGAAGCTGGTATTGAGGCGCACCTGCTCAAAGGTGGGAGCAACATTCCATGTGGGGACGTATTTGCGCCTTATAAAGTAGCAAACGATGGCCCGACATGAAATATCACTTCGACCTGTTGATTATACCAAGCTTCTTAGAGGCCAGTTTGGCTTTATCATCCAAATGACCGCGGAAATGTCAACACCGAGAATTCCAATACTGGCTGCAGGTGATAGGGAAGTATGGAATGAACTTTTGTTTCTGACAATAAAATATTTTTTATTTCTGTAATATTAATTGTTTCATTTATTAATTGATTTAATGTAATACTGAGAAAGTCTTTATTGATTTTTAATTGATTTAAAGTGTTTTCATACGAATGTAATGTAGTAATTAAAATATTTTGTTTAATTAATTCGGCGAGTTTCTTTTCATTATTTTGTATGGATTCAATCGCGGAATCGTATTTATCGGCATCATTTTCATCCAGGGTTCCGATTACTTGTCTGAACATAGTACCTATACCACCAAACTATGCTGACCGTTTATCACGATTTGAAGTAATATGGGAAATAGAATCGTAATTGCGTTTAATATCCTTATATCGAACTGTTAAAGGTAATAGTATATTATCACATTGAGAATTTGCTGTTTGTTGACATATAAATCTTATGGAGATGCTCCGCTATCGACGAGTAGTAGTAAAGGTTTGCTTGACACGGTTTGATGATGACGAAAAGGCGGAGTGTCTCGCCGCCAGTCTCGAACAACAGTGTACGCCGAGCACTCTGCCCGTAGACCCGGACCTCCTTCTTGAAGTTGAATCCGAGGTCGAGCGTAGAGCTTCGTTCCCCCCCCACGGCGCCCCCCCCTGAGGGCGGTCACGGTGGATGAGGTCGCGACTATCGTCAAAACCTCCACCCGCGCAAAGCCCCCGGCCCCGACGGCATTTCAAACAAAGTGTTGAAACACTTTCCGCTCGCGCTACTTACCTTTCTCACCGCCATATTCAACTCGGCGCTGAGCAAAGGCATATTCCCACAGTAGTGGAAAGAAGCCACCGTCATCGGCATTCCCAAACCCGGCAAACCAAAGTGCGAACCGGCTAGCTATCGTCCGATAAGTTTACTCAATGTGATTGGTAAAATTTACGAACGCATAGTATTGGCCCGCCTGCGTGAGTAGGTACGTCGACTCAGCAGGCCTCCTTCCCGACGAACAGTTTGGGTTTCGAACCAAACACTCGTGCGTACATCAAGTACATCGCATAGTGAAGCATGTCTCCTCCCGTTTCAATCTCGCGAGGCCCCCACAAAACGGGAGCATTATTCTTCGATGTCGCAAAAGCGTTCGACAAAGTCTGGCACGAAGGTTTGATATACAAGTTATACAAACTAAACGTGCCCGACCGTCTAGTACGCATAGTGCGCGAATTTCTATCAAATCGCACGTTCCGATATCGTATGGAGGGCACTCTATCCCCTCCTTTGCCTACTAAACACGCGTAGTAAATTATCCCTTAGTAATAAGGTGAGAATCTACACTGCGTGCATCAGGCCCATAATGACGTATGCCGGTGTGGTTTTCGCACACGCTGCGTCCAAACACGTCCATAGGCTACAAGTCATTCAGAACAAGTTCATGCGCAGGGCCAAGGGAGCGCCGTGGTTCATACGCAACTTGAACCTTCATTTAGACTTAGGGCTGCCTACGATTTCGCAGTACCTAAAGTTGGCGTCCAAACGCTTTTTCGACTCGGCAATAGCGCATTCAAACCCGCTCATTGTCTCCTCTGCTGAATATTCAACAACAGCAGCTAATAATAATAATATATCACCTCGCGCGCGTAAACGTCGGCGTCCACGGGACGTGCTAGACGATCCTGACGACCCTACCACGGCCGAAATAGCTAAATCACTAAAATTACACTCCACAAATCGACAACCGAGATTCCGCCCCCGCCGGCGGGGGCCATCGTCGCGTATCCCTGTAGGTTCGCACAGTCCCTATTTGCGTAACCGGCATGTGCCGGCCGCTTTTCTCAAACATATGTTAGACTACCAAGCCCCCCAACGCCCTAAGCCGAGGTTCGAGTCCCGTTCGGGGACGCCCTTAGGCTCGTTGTGTAAATTTTAAGGCTGAGAGCCATCTGCGCTCGCCACTTGCCCGGTGAAGCTGTAAAGGCCATCTGCGGCCAACAGCAGTAGTCAGTACGAAAAAAATAAAAAAAATAAACGGGAGATTGAACTTCAATAAAAGGTTAATATTTTCTTAATGGATTTGTAGTATATTATATATAATGTTATTATTTTTTATTTTAGGTGCAGATTGGAAGATTTATTTATAATTATTTTAAGATTTTGAATTTGAGGTTTGTTATTGATTTTTGTATTTTTTGCAGATAAACCGTTGGTTGATTTGGATACAATGATTTTACTTGAAGCCATGCGAAACGCAGATGCAACGGATGCATATGAAACAGGGCGTTACAGAGGCTTTGGATACAGTAGATTTCTTTGATTTTTTAATAATAAACGCGGATGCATTTGACGCATCGGAAACAGTGGGCGTTTTAGATACAGAAACTGATTTTGATTTGGTAATTAACGCGGATGCCATTTGTGCATCGGATACAGTGGGCGTTTTAGAAACAGAGGTTGTAGTGGAGACTACAGATGCAGTGAGTTTGGTATCGGCTTTAAATCTAGTAATATAATTTCTCGGGCGATACCGGTCGAGAAATCTTACTCGTTTAAATTATTCGCGTCGAGTTCGTCATGACCCTCTTTGCAAATCGCGAAGGTTCTTCTTGGAGCAGAGTTATGGTCATGCTGATGACTCTGAGAAGTAGAAGGTTGAGGTTGGAATCTTCGGTTATTAAATTGTCGCTTCCTACATTCCTCAATAGTATGTCCTACATTTTTACAGTATCTACAGAATATATTTGAATTAGGTTTTCTCATTTCTGATGAACGAATCTGGAACTGGTTGTTATTACCGTTCTGAGTAATTTTGGCGGAATTGGAATCTTTTGTCATTTTCATTTGGAAATTTTGTTTTTCGGGGTAAGCTTGATAAGATTTTTTCCTCAGCTACCGCGAAATTTATTGCTGAGTTGAGTGAGTCAGGGTTACGGCACCTCACTATTTGTGACAAACGCGGCTGAAGGCCAACCATAAATGTGTAAACAGCTAAATCTTCCATGACTGCTACATGTCGTACTATTTCCATTTTTCGTTTAGTTGAAATTGAGATGTTAATCTCTGTTCATAATTTAGCAAGAAACGTTTCAATTTTTAATGCGAATTGATTTACCGACTCGATGCTTGATTGCTTACATTCCTGTAATTCCGATAAAAGATGAGCGTAGTGTTTGCGCTCACCAAACTGTATTTTTACGATTAATTAACTGTTCTAAAGAGGTAAATTCCTTGATGCTACATGTAGTTTCAGCTCTGCCCTCGAACTGGCTTAATATGTATTTAAATAGAATTGGCTGCTGTGGTTTTGACGATAAATAAGTAGTCTGAGTTCAAGCCTAGTGTTATAGTTTTGAACTGGAACTGCTGCATCTTGATTTATCAGGAACTATTAGTTTGCCGGAAACAGATGATAGACGCGCAGATAGAAGGAGATTGATTCACAGGACGTTGAGCTTCTTCAGGATCAGGATTTGTCGGGAATGGGGTGGGGGAATCAGATCGTCTAATTCCTTGGACCACTCACCATAATGTAGTCTGTTAAACACCGACAGACGAACTACCGTACTACGTCTGTGCTCGAGACTGTGCAACTTACCAGTCAGAGCTCGGTCACCAATAATTCTCCTTGCACATTTCTCTACTGAGTCCAAAGCAGCTAACTAATATTTCGCTGAACCATTCCAAAGGTGGCAACAGCACTCCATGCACGAGCGAATTAGTGCTTGATGTAGTTAGAGCAGCTGATGCGGAGTAAAATATCGCCTGACCTTTGAGAGTATACCTAGTTTTTTTGACGCAGTTTTCGCCTTAAACTCAATGGACTGCCCAAACTTGAGGTTTGACGACACCAAGGAGATCAAGACCATCGGTTAAAGGAACAGAAACATCCTGGAACGTTTACGTTTACACTTCATTCAGAGACTGCCTTGATAGCAGAGTCTATACGCCCAATCAAGTCCTCTCGATAAGATCGAATATCATCCCCACTGGCTCCCGCACCGGAAAAATACCTGTCTGTGATTGTTGTGTTATCTGTGTGCCAAGTCTTTGAAACAGGGTAGCTCCCCGGGATGTGACAATATCCCAACCTCTTTTCTAAAACTAACCATTAGTAAAATTGTACCAATTATTATCCATATAGCCAACTTGTGTTTTGAACAGGGAACTTTCCCAACTGTACTTAAGCAGTCATTAATAACACCTGTCTACAAGGACGGTACCAAAACGGACCCCTGTAACTACAGACCGATCTCTGTCCTTTCATCAGTGTCCAAGATTTTGGAAAAATTGATTAACAATCGACTAGCTAAGAATCAATTTGGCTTTCGGGGTGGCTTATCGACCGTAGATGCTGTGCAGGCTCTTACAACTCTAGTAGTACAGGAGGTGGACTCTGGAAACAAATGTTTGAGAGTGATGATCGATCTAAAAAAGGCATTTGACACAGTTTCTGTGCCTATTATATTGAACAGACTAGAAGAAGTAGGGGTGAGAGGTATTCCTCTTAAATTATAAAATAAATAAATAATAAATATCTACTGACATTCACACAGCGCCATCTAGCCCCAAGTTAAGCATTAAGCCTGTATTATGGGTAAACATACATATATACATATTTTTTGTAAATACATACATATTATACATACAGTATAATCTCACTAATCCGGCACTATTAAAAACCGGAGGGTGCCGGATTATTGGAATGTTCGGATTATTGGATTATAGTGAAAAAGTCATAGGTAAATAATAAATAAAACATTTCATAGAGGGAGTCAATGTATGTAATGTTTTCGATTAACATGTACATAGGTACATATGTAATTAACTATGTAGTTTTAAAATAATCCTTAATTGAGGTCTGCTATTGTGCAACTTGTAGTCCTTGCTTAAAAACCTTTTCTCCCATGTTGCGAAGAATTATAATATCTTTGGCAGACATGCCGTTTTCTTCTGCCCATGTTATGCACAAATCAATGCATTATCTAGTTTAACTCTTACAGCAGTTGTAGTAGTTGGTGGCTCTAATATCTCTACAAAGCTTTCTTCTTGTACTGCTTCAGATATTATTTATTCATCTGTCATAATTTGCTCTGTTTCTTCGATTCCTTCAAACCAAGAATTTAAATTTTCCTCACTTGTCTCCAACCCTTTTTCTGATAGATTTTGTAACCAATCGACAATAGGCACATTATCTTCAGGATCCCATTCATCTGTTTCTGATATATCATTCATTGTGGGCCATAACTTTTTCCATGAAGATTGGATTAAGTTAGATGAAACAGACTTCCAAGCATGAGCGAGAGAGAATACAACATTCTTCAAATTCAATCCTTTAAGGCTCTGCGTTATATCACCATCCAGAAATATAAAATGGATCAGCAATTTATTTTTATACAAAGACTTTATTTTTTGGATAACGTTTTGATCCATCGGCTGCAGTAAAGGTGTGTAGTTTGGTGGTAAGAAGATGGTTTGGATATTCCCATCACTTGATTTAAGTTCTTGTTCGTTTGGGTGGCCTGGAGCCTGGCCTCAAGTACGAGTAAAGCTTTTATGGGCAAGTTAGATCATTTCATATTTTTCTTTACTTCTGGGACAAACTTCATTCGCTAAATACCTCTCTCGTGACCCAACTTCTACTTTGGTTCTTGTAACAGACTGGCAGACAAATGTTCTTGAAAGCTCTGGGATTTTTTGCTTTGCCAATCACTATTATTAGTGGATTTATATCCAATTTGTGCGTTCCAGTAGCATTTGAACACGGCATGAATATGATTCTGTCTTTACTCACTTTACGACCTGGTGCACTTGCTTCTGTAGAAGATACGAATGTTTTATTGGGCAACAGTCTCCAGAACAGACCACTCTCATCTGCGTTATAGATTTATTCAGGAAGAAGACCCAGTTCTTCTAGTTTGTTTTTAAAATGCTGGATAAATGGCTGTACTGCAGATTCGTCGCTTGATAATTTCTCACCCGATACTGTTAAGAGACGGATACCAAATCGCTTTTTAAATTTATCCAGCCATCCATCGCTGGCACGAAAATCATCTTTGTGGGTAATTTTTTTTATAAAATTCGATTGCTTTGGTTTTCAGAATTTCTCCAGATATAGGAGTGTGTTTAGAACGCCGTTGCAAGAACCACATGTAAAGAGCGTTTCCCATCTTTGGACAATCGCCAAATTTTAGTGTTTTACGCTTTCCTGGCCCCGATTCCATTGTCTTGACGTGGTCTACTATCTTTTGCCTTTTTTTCTTAAGACCGTATATAGTAGCACGCCCAACACCATATTCTTTTGCCAATTTGCACATGTTTTCTCCACTATCTAACTTCTTTAAAATCTCCATTTTATTATTCAAATCTAGTGTCTTGTGTTTGCGACATTTTTATCTATAAACTATTCTCACTTGAAAAAAAAAACAAATACGTAAGCACGTGCACGTGATAAGTTTTGAGGTTAGACTGCTCGTCGACGACGCAGCGACCGAAGCGAGGGAGGCGTGGGCGGAGGGTGCCGGATTATTGGACGTGCCGATCTGTCGAAGTGCCGGATGGGTGAGATTATACTGTAGAATTATTTAGAGAATATCTTGCTCATCGAAAGCAACGTGTTCGAATAAGGAACTACACTAGCCAGATAGCCACTTCAACATACGGAGTCCCACAGGGGAGTTTACTAGGACCAACGTTATTCCTGGTATACATAAATAATCTATGTCGTCTAAAACTTAAACTTAAACAGATCATTTCGTAAGCTAATCAGGACCTTTAAAACCTTACGTCATATAGTTAAAAAAGCATTAAGAGTTAACTTATAGTCGCTTTTAAATAATAAAAAAAAAATTATTCTCAAAGTGGGCAGTAGACAAAATAAGTTTGGGAACCACTGCTTTATATTATGTTTTACCTAGTTCAAGGGTGTTTAGTTATTTCAACCACACACACACACATGCATGTGCACACTGCACACACACACACAGAGCAGCAGGTAATAAAAGTTTTTTTTTTAAATTACTGATTGTTAAAAGAGCGGTTCTTCCCACTACAGGCATTATCGCCTAAAGGGAAGTTCCCACAACGAATTTGTTACTTAGATTAAGTTACTGAAATAAAGTATTTGTATTTGTTATTAGTAATAATCTTGTAAACAGACGTATTAAACGAGATATGCCTTTTTACTCTCTCAGAATTAACCACTAAATTAAATATTTCGGTGCAACAAAAAAGGTTACATTTTGCTTTATTAATGTCCCCAACCAGTGCAGAGTCTATTTCACGAAAGAACCGCAGACGTTGCGCTACTATCGCCAGACGGAATGATACCAGTACTGAGAAAAATTTTGACCTACTTTAAATATAAGGATAACTTTAAAAAAACATCTTTAAAATTTTAATTAAATAAGTTAAATATTTTATTCGATAAAGAAACAAATAAATTTTAGATATATTGTATACTTTCACAATTTTTTTCAATAAACTGTTATGTTTTGAAATTCTCAGTAGTAAACTTTGACATACATATCTATCGAATAATAAGTGAAAAAAAACAAACAGTATTATATTTTGTTAAGGAGCTACTTTTAAAATATTTAGTAATAAATTAAGACATTTTTATGATCAAGTGCAATCTCATTAATCTCGCGAGATCAATCTTGCTAAAAAGGCTGAGATCTCGTGAGAACGAGATTACATTTCCACAATGGAACGCATTAAAGATGAATTTTATCATCTGATAAAATTCATCTTACCGCCGCTTTCTTACTTTTTTTGTTGCTTGTAAATAACGAAAATTATAGTATTGTTACGAATTGACGTAATTAAAATGACATTATATATGGCAGCTAATATGTGACGTTAGTCCACCATAGAGTATAACATGCGAATTGTCAAATAGCAAAGACTAGCATGTTCTAGATATTTCGCGAACTATGTAGAATGACGTCGACGCTTCGAGCTCAGCGGCCGGACAGGTAGATAAGGCGGACCGATGGGTGCGCCGGCAGTCTTGTGTTCTACTCAAGAGCGAACGAAGAGCGAAGTAATACCTGCGACAACAAGGAAGAATCGAGTGATACAGCGATATCTAAGGGATCGTCGAGTGTGAAGAGTTAACGAGTGATTATTACGTGTGTGTGCGGAAATTATACGGACTCATCAAGTGTTGTATTACAGTGTGTAGTGCTAATCAGTGATTATTGTGCGTGCGTGGATTGACTAATTAGTGAGAGTGTAATTGTAATTCGTGTTGTGTGTAATTAATAGTGGTAAAATTAATAAAGTGAGTTACCGTGTTATTTATCGTGTTTGGCAATAATTTATCCTGAACCTCCAGCTCGTAACAGTATTTTTATTTATTAAAGACAGCTTATTTCAATTACGTCTTAATTATTGTTAAATGTTGTCTCATAATAAACTAGACAGTTCAAAAGTAAAACTCCAATCAAATTGGCAAACAATATTTATATGGCAACTCTAAAAAGTATCTATTATGGCAGCGAGGCTCTTGCAAAACTGGATGGTTAGTATAAAATCACCTTGATTTTATATTCCGCTTACAAGAACGCTTTCGCCATAAATAAAATATCTTGAACTTTTACACAAACTTTTAAACTCACCGAAATCTATTACAACAAACAAATTCTTAGAATTGGCAAACGACAATATGGCCAGTCTGTCAAATTTAGTTCCACAAATCGCCGCGGGACTTGTTTGTAACAGACTCTAAAGGCAAATCGGAAAGAAGTATACGTGTAGGCTTATGCTCTATGGTCAACAAAAACCCTTGGTTACATGATAACTTATTAGTGATGTGCCGGATGATTAAAAAGTATATCCGCGATTACGGACTATATATTCGTATATTGGCTCTAAAATAATTTTAGAACAAATTTGGCTAGTAAAAAAAGAAAATAGTCACCTAAATGACTACCTTAGTAAGTCATAATGCTGTTGCGGACGTTTTTTAACCCCCGACGCAAAAAGAGGGGTGTTATAAGCTTGACGTGTTTGTCTGTGTGTCTGTCTGTGGCACCATAACTCCCGAACGAGTGGACCGATTTTGATTTAGTTTTTTTGTTTGAAAGGTCATTTAATCTTGCGTGTTCTTAGCTATGTTTTATAAAAATCAGTTAAGCCGTTTATAAGATATAGGGGATGAAAGTGGGAATGAAAAACCGATTGTTTGCAAATATGCCCGAATGGGGTATCAAATGAAAGGAAATGATTCGTACATTACAATAGCTAAGTTTAATTAAAATCGGTTCAGCCTTTTATAAGATATAGGGGATGAAAGTGGGAATGAAAAACCGATTGTTTACAAATATGCCCGAGTGGGGTATCAAATGAAAGGAAATGATTCGTACATTACACTAGTAAGTAAGTAAAAACAGGGATGTTATAAGTTTGACGTGTCTGTCTATATACTAAAATCTAACTTAACCTAACCTACCTATAAAAAGTATGAAATAAAAATTAAATTTAAAATTTAAAAAGCCCCCGACACAAGAACTTAAGTAATTTCCCTTTAAAAAGTAAAAAATAATAAAAGAAACTTAATGTTAAAGTACCTAAGAATCTATTAATAATTCTAAAAAAAAACCTCGCGTTGGGGGACCAGGCTGAATAAAATGAGAGCAAAAAAGAAAGAAAAATATTTATTTTTACCTGTCTTTTTCTTTAACTTTTTCTACTCAAAGGTTGCCTGGAAGAGATCGCTCGTAGCGATAAGGCCGCCTTTGCCTACTATATTTCTGACTTTTCTGTGTTTGTGAACCGTTTATAAAATGTGAGCAATAAAGTGTTTATCTATCTATCTATCTAATCTACTTTTATCATCCTATATCATTTCACTAATTTATATAATAAGTCTTCTAATTGATTGTCATTTGGACAATGCTGCAACTTTTTACGCAGCTGTGACCAGTTTCAGAGATATTACATGAATTACATCCCCTTGTCTTACTCCTCGGTGCCAATGATTGTGTAAGCTCTTCATGTACTCGGTCTGTCAAAGTAGCGCACGCGTACAAAAATCTCAACAATTCGATATAGCAGTAGTCAAGTCAGACACCGTTGGAGGGAAAATGAAAATGAAAAGTGTTTATTCAGTTTAGGTCCTTATAGAACACTTATGAATGTCAAATGAAGCTACCACAGGGAATTAAACACAGCCCAAGTCTCGATCGAATCGAAGGCTTTTTCATAGTCTACAAACGCTTAACATAATGGTCTCTCCAGTCTTCTGTATAACCTGCCGCAGCGTATGTGATATGTAGTCTATGGTGCTGAAGCCTTTGAGTAACCCTGCTTGTTCGGAGGGCTGGATGTCGTCAAACCTATGCGCGAGACGGATCATGATGACTCTGGAGAATAACTTGAAGATGTGGCACAATAGCGTAATGGGTCGTTAATTCTTCAATAAGGTTCTAATATCTAAGTTAACTCTTAACAGATGTAAAAACGGTAAGATTGGTTTATTTTAGTTATTTTCATAGTGTAATGTCGTATGGTCTACTGTTGTGGGATTCAGCTGCCGAAATTATCAATATACAATTTTTGTGCTACAAAAAAGAGCTATTATCCAACCTTAGACCACGTGACTCTCTTAAGGTAAAGTTTAAAGAAATAAATATATTGAATGTAGCATCTGAATATATTCATGAAAGTTTAATTTATGTTCGTACATCCTATAACGCCTTTAAGAAAAATTATGAGTAACACAATTTTAATACTGGGAATAAAAACAATCTTGCTGTGTACATAAAATAGGTAAATATTTTATAGGAAGATGTATAAGCTTGTTCAATAAGGTACCGCAAAATATATAATGTAGAGTTGCCATTACACATGTTTAAAGCTAGAATAAAAAAACACCTTTCTGAAAAAGGGCACTAAACTATTGAAGAATATTTATGTGATAAAAAACCGTGTTCTTAAACTGCTCAGCTATCAGCAGTGTTTTAACATTAAGTAATTGTCTAAAAAAAAGCTGCACTGTTGAGATTTCTTGGGTGTTTCTTTCTCAATAGGCCAAACCATTGAAGCGCTTTTTTTCAAGCATCGAAATTCTTCATTCTCATCGAAAAATATTTCGACTTTAGTATTTTAAATGTTTTTTTTTTATTGTATTTTTGTATCTTTTTTGAAGTTCATAAGTGTTTTTTGTAAGCCTCATTTAAATAAATGAATTTTAACTTTGACTTATAATAGCCGGAATATTAGGCTCTCTCCAAGCGGTTACGAAAACTTGTTTGCAAGGACTTCTACTGTTTCAATTCAAGGTTAATTACGGACCTTATTGAGAAGAATAGGGGGCCCAAAGTTTTCCAAAAACCTCTTGGGAGGAGCTTTCTGGTAAAGGTTAAGATAGCAGATGGCCAACTACGCACATTACGCCAACAGATCCCGGAAGAGGTTGAGAAATTCTATGGACGACTGTATTCATCGAGCGCTCATCAGCCACAGACCGAAGACAGCGAAGATCTACGTGCCCCACTAAGGCACCATTGTACGTAGGATATCCCGGATGTTGACGTTAGCGAAATTAGTGCAGAACTGGAGCAACTGAGAAGTGAAAGGGCCCCGAGGAATGACGGCATTACGACAGAACTCCCAAATAACCGGTAGACAACCCATCCTTAGGGCATTAGGTGAGCTCTTTTAATGCCGTCATCCACCAGGGAACTACACTGGAGGCGTGATCCAGAAGCGTCGTCTTGTTTTTCAAGAAGGGTGATAAAACTTTCTTGAAGAATTATAGACCGATAGCGTTTCTGATAAACGTTTATACAGAGTTGTCACAACCAGTATACATCGGTGGCGTCCTTCTCGAGATTGTCCAAATATACGTTTACTTGGGCCAAAACTTGACCGGCACAATTTCGACAGGGAAGCTAGTAGAAGGATTCACTTAGGCTTGGCGGCATTAAGCAAGTTACATCGGGTCTTCACGTCAACGATTCCGCAACGCTTAAAGCCAAAAGTCTTTGAGAAATATGTCCTACCCATACCAACATACGCAGTTGAGACATGGACACTGACTACGGGATTGGTTCACAAATTTAAAGTTACTCAACGGGCGAAGAGCGTGCTATACTGGGAGATTCTTATAGATAAAATCAGGAATTATGTTATCCGCAAAAGAATTAAAAATACTGACATAGTTCGCCAGATTAGCAAATTGAAGTGGCAGTGGATAACGTACTCGTATGTCACAGAACCGATGACCGTTGGAGCAGACATGTTCTGGAACGAAGTTCGCGGCTTGGCAAGCGTAGCGTAGAATGCCCTCCGGCCCGTTGGAACGACGACTTGCGAATAGTCGCTGGTGGAGGCTGGATGAGAAAAATGGAGGACCGGAAAATATCTGGCGTAAAATGGGGGAGATCAATGTCCAACAGTGGACTGCGATAGATTGAATAGAGAGGGAAAACATTTAATCGCCTTTCTTGAAGAAGAGCACCACCACGACATTGCTCCTCACCTTTGGCGTCGCACCATCACCGATCCCGGAATTAAGAGAGAAGGGTCTTAAGCACTGGCGTGCCCCCTACTTTCAAAATCTCTGCGGTAAATCTGTCGTCGAGGGGGGTCTTATAACGCTTAAGCTGTATCAGAGCCATCCTAATTTCGGTAAAAAAAGTAAAGTCGTGAAAAAGTTACAATTTATCAATTATTGGTATTGATTTTAATCAATATTAATAAATCAAGTTCTATAATGAAATAAGACTACTCGCCTCAGCTTTTTCGAAGTCACACTGGATGAAAAAGGCGTTTTATTTCTAATTTATTTTGTATATTTTCTTTAAAAACGTGGTCGCTTGATGCAATAAAAAGGTACTAAAATGTTTATCTTAACTTTTTATTCAATTGTAGCTGTCCATCATAAAAATGATACAGCTAAGTTGGCATCAATTAACATAGGAAAAGCAACTAGGTAACTTTGAAATAATACATTGCTGCCCTGGATTGAGATCGACGAGAGAGTTTTCGTACATAGCGTCATTCCTCAGATCGCGGCTGCCTGCGCCTGCTGACCGTGATCTGCGATTCCTGCGGGCGACTATTTAGAACTATGCAAAAAAAATGTATGGTTGAGTAAGATGCCTTGTTCTAGGGCTCCATGAAATATCAGCACTTGTACTATTATTTATTCCGTGGGCAAGTAAGGTAAATGATAATGCCGCCCCCCCGTTCCCCCCCCCCCCCTAGATCCGGCCCTGCGTGAAGTCGACCCATACGCACTGGGCCCCCATAGATGACTAAGACCTGTATACCCCTGTATTTATGGGTATGTTTGTGCCCCTCGGTAGGCACATTAAATGAACTGATGATAAAAAATACAACACTACATGTATTGTATCATCCATTTTATTGATTTTGACCGTTAAACGTCACGGGTACGCATCCATATTCCTCTTTGATCCGCGGATATGGGCCCGATCACTTGTTATCATTAGTGATGTGCATCACTAATGATAACGTGTAAGTGTATGTTCCAATTCAATAAGATAAAGTATTTAAATGACGAATGCGTCGCAATTACAAT
This sequence comes from Leucinodes orbonalis, assembly GCA_019425675.1. Lineage (NCBI taxonomy): Eukaryota > Metazoa > Arthropoda > Insecta > Lepidoptera > Crambidae > Leucinodes > Leucinodes orbonalis. Next base: position 163,703 of record PQWD01006563.1, read on the forward strand.
ATTCTTTGTTTTTATTATTAAGTGCAAGCAACAAGTAAGAGCACCCGCTTTAAACATTTCAGTGAGTATTTTATCAGTGACTTGCCAACGCCCATGCTTGTCACGGGTGCAATCTCAGACATCCGAATATACAATTAGACTGGACAAGCCGCCAAGTTTATAGGCAGTCTCAGTGTCGCAATTTCTTTTCGGTTCTTACCTGTGAAAAGTTATTATATTTCTTGGTAAATTTACTGATTCATTGCGATGATGGCATGTTACAATTGCACAGGATGGCATTTTGGGAAAAAACGGTAATTTCTTCTAATATTCGTGCGTCTTGACTCGTCTCACAGAGCGTAAACTGGCAGCCAGTGTATGCTCGTTGAGCTTACATTTGTCCTACTTAAAAACGCGGCTTGCCCCATCTCCTGTATTGGGAAATCTGTGGATGCAATGGTGATATTCATAATAAGCACGCTTCCGCTTCTCGGTCGGCCAGTGCCGGCGCAAACGCTACTCGTACGTTAATTTAAAGTACCGCAATCTTAAATCTGTAATATCTTTGAAAATATTCATTTAATTCATATGCTGTAAAGGGCCATACAGATCTATATTAAATTAACAATTTATTTAAGGTATTTAATTGGATAAGAATTAATTCTCTATTGGTTAAAATTGCTTCCAAAATTTGCCATTATTTGTTGTACAAAGTAAATAACAAAAAACGTTATCCATAAGATAAACAAATACCATCGCAGACTTATCTGTAGACCTTTTCAATGTGTACAATACTTAGTACCTACATTATTTTGATAAATCTTGTAGGGTTCAGCCTGCGTTTGCAATGTAAACGGAAAAAAATTAAATAATTTACGACATTACATTAGAAACCTCAAAAATAAGAGTAGTTCTCCACTATTTAATGGATGTTATTATATATATATATATAAATCATCCTCTTCAATCACTCCATCTATTAAAAAAAACAGCATTAAAATCCGTTGCGTAGTTTTAAAGATTTAAGCGCACATATGTATATAGGGACATGGGGACAAAAAAAAGCGACTTTGTTATATGGTATGTACAGACCTTTTATAATATTTAAAATACGTTTTAAAACCCAGTAAAAAAAAAAATGTACACATACCCCAATGAGTTAATGTTAGAAAATTTTTCTTATTGTAAAAAAAAGTTTGGGGTGCTGGACATCGAAGGTTGCACCGATTAGAATATATTATATCTGTGATATTACATAAATAGTATCTTATGCTTATTTGACTAATTGTGTTCTGCGACATTACCCGCGATAAAAGACAATACCTGTCTGGTCAACAAGAGTGTGTGTGTAGGTAAATAGCGAGAGTCGGTGGCACATTGGTGTGGACTGTTGCCATAAGATCTGGAGGGTGTAGGTTCAAATCACGCCATGTACCAGTCTTTTCTAATTTTCGAAATTACATGAAAGTTTTCTGATGCTTTTACGGTAAAGGAAATCATGCGATGCGAAGAGATTCAAGGGTTGTACGTGACCAGTCCGCACTTTTTCACGCGTGACCTAAGGGCCTATGCAACCCTTTACGGGTAGGCTCGTACCCTTCGGTGGGGACATTTAATGAACTGACGATTATAATATTAATAGCAGCTCATGCTTTATCATCATCATCATTACCTAAAGCCTAATATATCCACTGTTGAACGAGGGGCATCCTTAGTGATTTTACCACGGACCGATCCCTAGCAGTTGATATCCATCTGCTACTCGCCACCTTAACCAGGTCATCAGTCCATCTGGTTGAAGGTCGGCCAACGCCAACCTCATGCTTATTTACAATGAAATCAATATTCTTTTGATCACTTTATTTTCATTTGGAAATGCAATGATGCATAATTGTATTATTAAACTTACAACGGCAGTAGAACAAAATATGAACTAAAAAAAATTAGGTCGGTTTTCTATAGTTTTCAATTTATTTATAATAATTTATTCATTGTTATTAGCAAATATGAGCAGCGACCTAGGACAAGGCGTGCAGGTGGTTGATGTGAAATATGACCATACTTACGAGCTAGACGAAGGGGCATTAGCTAATGTACTTCTGCGTGACGACATTAAAGATCTACCCGTGGTTGTGCTGAGTGTGGCAGGCGCATTCCGCGGCGGCAAGTCCTTCCTGCTCGATTTCTTTTTGCGGTACCTCAATGCTACGGTAAATTACACATTTTCGAACTCTAAGCTCGAAACTTGGAACAATACAGCGTTTGAAAAAAAATATGTTAACGTGGTTTTTGAAATATTGGGCTCCCGGTAACCTTAATATACACAAAGAAACGTATTTGAATGTACTCAGAAATTGTTTCTTAAATTTAAATAGCGTAGCGCGCAAGAAGATGACAGTTTTTTTAAAATTACCAATTTCATATTTTAAGATTGCACTTGTCACTAAATGTACAACTTACAATATTTATTTTTATATCACTCTGCAAATACATTGTTGGACGCCTATTCATCATCATCATTGCTGCTTCAAAAAGTGGTAATAATGACGGCGACCTCCTTCATTGTTCACAGTTCCCAGAGTTAGTACAAATTATGCGCAAAAAGCTCCTATCTCTCGATTGCTTCAAGTGTATAATGATCATTTTCAGGAAATAGATATATTCGCTTGCAGTAGGTGAGTATGCGCTGAAAGTTAAGGCATTTGAAATTTTAAATAACCTAGAGAAATAAGAAACATATTTTTAATCATTTCAATTTAATTTAGATGTGGGTATATTGAGTATGTACGTAGGAATTTATTTTATCTTATGTATGTTTATATGCTAGGTATATATGTAGTTATTTGTAACGTAATTTATAAGTTAAAATATTTATTTATTTATATATATAATATCGTATCTAAATTAAAAATAATATACATATCGTAATGTATTGTTTGTAAAATCAAAAGAATCTAAATTATTGTTTTGTGTTACGTCTTATGTAAATGGTATTGTAAAGGGTAACCTATTATTAGTTGTACTAGAAAATCAAATATTTTATAAGATATATTGTATATTGCGCGTATAAAATTAAATAAAAAATCCCGATCTAAACATTTGTATGTAAAAAAGAACACATAAGCCAATTGTGTCCTATTCACAAAAGGAAAAGGACACAATTGGCTTATTCGCATGAATTCATCACATTGAGGTGAACGCATAACTTTGTACAAAAAAGTTTAAATTATACTTTTTATTCAAAAAGGAAGCAGATCGCGACAATGAGACCTGGCTAGGCAAGAATGATGAGCCATTGGTTGGCTTCAACTGGCGCTACGGGGCTGCTCGGGACACCATCGGCATACACATATGGTCGAGGCCATTCATCTCGACTTTACCATCTGGAGAACAGGTACTCTAACGTTCAATTCATATTGTTCACCAACAAAAGATGAAGGTGACGTCCGATATAAGGATATCCGTGGGAGAACTAGAGTAACTGTCATGAATGAATAAATGTTCATGAACGGAAATGTTTGTTATATCTGGCAAAGAGTATATAAAGCAAGAGTCGGGACTTCCATAGAAAAAAAAAATCTACACAAATGTCAAAATGGAGCAGAGATCTTGTACCAACATAACGAAAGTATACTGTCAATAGTACCAACATGAGAAACAACAAATAGTGTTTGCAGTACATCCTACATAGAATATATCGATATCGACGAATATATATATATAGTACGATTTAAAAATATTTTCAGAATCTCCATTTCGTTTTCATGGTAGAAGTAAATATATATTATTCTATACTTCTACCATTAAAACGAAATTGTATGAGTCAAACAGTAAAGTCAGGACCATAATTAATGTTTTTTATTAAAGAGCTGTTGTGATGATGATGAACATTTTGATTTCATTCGGTTTATCGTAGCAACTTCAGGCGGCAAAATTGACATGTCATTTGCCATGGAAGCAGCATCAGGCTGAAAGGAAGGATAAATATTAGAAAACACAGTTTTAATATTTACAGATCACATAAACAATGTATACATGTAGTATTTAAAGTATAATAATAAACTTATTCATTTATATTATAAACTGCCTCCGTGGCATAGTGTGCACAGCGTTCCGCTTAAATAGCATCTTAAACAGGGGATCGTGAGTTAATATATAACTAATTTAATATAACTTACATCTGAAAACACTTGTCTTGAATCAGCTATTTGTACATTTAACACAGATATATGATATTTTATCACATTAAGAGTAGTTCTGAGATATGTATTTTAAAAAAACATTCAACCTGGCTTATCAATTGGAAATTTAGCCAAAAAGTCCTGAGCTTCGGCCACATATTTCACAGCACCGAAAGTTCATTTTGCCTTTCTAACGAGTTCTGAAAGATAACGACAAATCCAAACAACGTTTCACTACTTTCCTTTATGAAAATGTCTTTGGATATTTACATTTATTTATTTCTTTCGTTATTGCACTCAACACAAGAATCAAAACAAATATTAAATGGTGATCAAGTAAAATGGATGGCCTTATTGCGCAAGGTAATTTCTTCCTTCCAAAAGTATTAATTTACACAAAATAAAAATAAATTCATGGCTCCAGGTGGCTGTTATCCTGATGGATACTCAGGGCACGTTCGACGGTGAGAGCACCCTACGAGGCTGCGTCACCATCTTCGCCATGTCAACTCTCCTTTCCTCCGTGCAGGTGTACAACCTTTCTGGCAACTTGAAGGAAGACGATCTGCAACACCTACAGGTAACATTGACATTATTTACAGTGACCATCCCTATCGTCATCATTGCTCATTATATCCTGACCGTGGGGCACGAGCCTTCCTGCAGAGGGTGTAGCGGCCTCAGTCGTCCATGTCGTTCGGTTTGGCCGACATCGCGCACAACTTTTGAATTTCTTCGCAAGCGTGCGCAGGTTTTCTCACGATGTTTTCCTTCTCCGCAAGAGAGTCGGATAAACGTACATATAATTTAGAAAATACATTGGGATTTGGACGTGACAGTGCGTGCTTATTCGGCCATTTTGCTCTATAAATTTGAAACCATAGGCGATCTGCTGTCAATAACAGCACTTAATTTTACAAAAATGAAAATTATTTATTGTTTTTCGATTAGTGTCACTCGCTTTGCATACCATACTCATAATCATTGTGCACGCCACTGTATTTATCCAATTAATGAACTCTTTATAATTCGGTATTCTCCACCATCCACAGTAAAATACCAAACCTTATGTATATAAAGCGCACCTTATTTTATATGTCGTTTCATTGATCACTTTTGTTTAATTGCAATATTGTATTTTTTAATACACTGAAACCAATAAATATTAGGTCAATTGATGATAGTGAGCAATGACGACACATATCTATAATCTCATACAAAATATATGGAAACGTTCCTTCTTGACAGTTCATAAAAAGTGCGTCAACGATTAGTGGTGGCAAATACCCAATAAGCATAAGTTATCTTTTATGTTACCGACATAGTCCGCCGGATCAGCAAGTTGAAGTGGCAGTGGGCTGGTCACGTATGTCGTAGAACCGATGGCCGTTGGAGCAGATGAGTTCTGGAGTGGAGACCGCGTCTTGGCAAGCGTAGCGTAGGACGCCCTCCGGCCCGATGGACCGACGACTTGCGGAAGGTCGCTGATGGGAGCTGGATCAGAAAAGCGGAGGACCGGGATATCTGGCGCAAAATGGGGGAGACCTATGTCCAGCAGTGGACTGCGATAGGTTGAGAAGAAGTAACATGGATAAGTTTCAAGGCCTATTTTCATTTTCAGCTTTTTACAGAATATGCAAAATTGGTGGGCAACGACTACGGCAAGCCTTTTCAACACCTGTTGTTCCTTATACGTGATTGGATGTTCACGGGCGAATATCCGTCTGGATCTAAAGGCGGCAAACTGTTTCTTGAAACGAAGCTACAAGTAATTAAACAACATACATTATTTTTTTACGATGTCATTTTAAGGCAGGTTTCTTTTACATCAGGTAAACCTGATGGTAGGTGATATCACCATGACGGTAAGTTATATCACCATGATGGTAAGTGATATCACCATGACGGTCAATGATATGACCATGGTCACTCATAACCCTGGAGGTTATGAGTAGACGGTGAAGTGGAAGTTTTGGGTCTCCGGTATTTAATCTCAGTCACTCAAATCAAAACACACAACGCTCGCGAACGGACCGGTTCCACCGAGTGGTGAGATTGTGCATGTAGTTAAGTTAGTTTATTGTTTATCAAAGCTGGAATCTAATCACAGGAAACTAACGTGGAACAGCAAGTACGTTGTGTCGTCGAGGTACTTATGTTACTGTAAAAATACGTTTCCCTTCCCCAAAATTCGTTATATCTCTCTTTTTGCCAGGTTGGCAACTTATCGTAGCTCCTTCGGAGTAATGTCTTTGGTTAAAGATAAAAACAACACAAACACACATGCACTTCATTGAAAGGTAGGTACTTATTAAGTAAAAGAATCTTCTTTTCATCAGAGTATCTACGGAAGATCAGCGTTTCGGTACGTTTTCGTGCCGCGACACCATGCTGAGTACATGCCTTTTCGGTCCCTTATTTCAACTTTTTTACTGTTATATTAAGTTACAGAATTTGATTGTATTTGTAAATTTGGTGCACCGAATAAACAATTTTCTTTCTTTCTTTCAATTTACCAATAAAAAAACATTTATATTATAAAGGAAACATATAGGCACTAAAACAAGAACCTAAATCTAGAAACCTTAAAAACAAATTATTATAACTATAAATAATATGAAATATTTCCTTCCTTTTGATTGCTAGACAATTTTTTGACCGTGGGTGAGGTAGCTAGGTATTTGGTCTCTAAACTATCTTCATAACTTTTGTCTTAGGTAAATAGCAGCCAACCAGCGGAGCTTCAAGACATGAGACAATACATTCGTTCTTGTTTTCAAAATATCGAATGTTTTTTAATGGATCATCCGGGCTTTCAAGTTTGCCAACCGGACTTTAAAGGCCGATTAGCCGGTATGGTTTACTCACACTCTTATTTTTTATTGTTCAAATAGTGATAAAGTAGTATGTGATAAGTATCTATTTTGTATTGCCATGACACGTTATGCCTACATGCACATAAAACCTAAATTTGGTCAGTAAAATTCCTATATTACATCAATGTTTTCATAATTTAAGTTTAGCTTACTTGGGATGTGCGTCGCGCTTTGTTTAAATTTTTGAACCTAGTAGATTAAATAATTTAATTTATTCTTATAAAAGATCCCAACATGTAAACAATTGGAGATATTTTTGAATTTGAGTTACATCTTTACAGATCTACGACCGGAGTTTAAAACGTGTCTACTAGAGCTAGTGCCACTTCTTCTGGATTCAAGTAATTTAGTTCCAAAGCGCGTCGGCAGTCAACTTGTGACGGCCCGAGATTTCATGGTGTACTTCCGCACCTACATTGACATGTTTAACTCTGGGGATCTGCCGACGCCTGCTAACATACTGGAAGTAAGTGAATGTATTGAATTTCGTTAGTGATATATTGTCATTAATCATTAGCTAGAAATTAATACCGATCTATAGAAAAGTGTAGAGCAATACCTATTTTAGCACTTGGAACTTTACTTAAAAATACGTATCGTCGTATAGTATTGCTTACATTATTGTATTTTTAGCTTTTTTTTATGTTATTATAAGTGTTACTATAAGCTTCGCACAAAATGAATGCTGTGCCCACTTAACCACAAAGGCAGTAAAAAAAAATTTTTTTTTTCAAGGCAACAGCAGAAGCGAGTCTGGTAACAACACGTGAAGGTTCTCTTTCACTATATATCAAAAGTATGGAGGATCAATTCTCCTCTGGGGTCATGCCGGCAGCTGCGCTGTATCGAGCCCATGGCGCTGCGGTGACAGCTTCACGGCAGCTGTTCTCTACCAAAAAACTCATGGGCGACAGGCGAAGAATTGAAGAAACCCTCACGAAACTCATGGAGGTAATTAGTACAAGGAGAATTTAAACTTTTGAATGCTTATTTAGTATTAATAAGGCTACCACGATATGCAGTAATTTATGTCTTTTGTAGAATGACTAATAATTCAAAACTGAAAAAAATGATACTAAATTCTTTTCCAACCAGCTACTGATTGAGTAATACAAAAGATGGAGCTCCTCGCAAACACATATCATTCGGATATGTACTCTGTAAGTCATGGATAGTGCCGTAAAGTCCTTTTTGTTGCGCCCATGCAAGCAAGCGTCTGTGACAGAGAGGACCCACTTATGTGTGTCAGGATGGCGTGAGACATGTCTGCCTAGTCTAGCTATATCTGCGCCCACTAGAAACTACCCGTTCTGCCTGAGCACGGCCCTACTACGGCACAAGTAATGGTTTTCTCTAGTATGTACTTTACTTATGTATGTAAAAAACACAAAAACTTTATTTCAGCAACTTAAGTCCAATACAGGTAGCACTAGTTGGTGCTCCCTTTTAAGCTTAATTGCTTGTGATAGTGCCGTAAAGTCCTTTTTGCTGCGCCCATGCAAGCAAGCGTCTGTGACAGAGAGGACCCACTTATGTGTGTCAGGATGGCGTGAGACATGTCTGCCTAGTCTAGCTATATCTGCGCCCACTAGAAACTACCCGTTCTGCCTGAGCACGGCCCTACTACGGCACAAGTAATGGTTTTCTCCAGTATGTACTTTACTTATGTATGTAAAAAACACAAAAACTTTATTTCAGCAACTTAAGTCTAATACAGGTAGCAGTACTTGGTGCTCCCTTTTAAGCTTAATTGCTTGTGGTAGACATCACCGCTCATCAATAGCATAGACTAAACCACCTATTTAGTACGAGTAATCATACATGACGATATTGTCAGTAATACTTACAAACGCTTGATGATATATTAATCTGACACTCTTTATTAGGTACATTACCTTCTTATCTAAATGTTTTACCTAAGTACACAAGAATAGTATTTTTTATGACAATAATGGACAGGACGGTCAATTCGCTCACCTGGTGGTAAGAAAAACGCCTGATAAAGGAGAAGTAGTAATTGTTTCTGAAAATAGTACCTACCTAGAAAATAAGGAAGGAATCATGTTTATTTAGGAACTAGATAGCTGGTTGCCGCTCTTCGTCGCGAAGAACGAAATGAAAACTCGCGAAGCGGTGGAGGCGGCATTGAATGTGTACGTAGAGAGAGTCGTGGGCGACGGCCCCGAAACTCAGGTGTGCCGGAGCTTCGGCCAGATGGAGGCCGCCCACCAGGCGGCCAGTGCAGCCGCCGAAGAAGCACTTCGCTCCGCATTCCGAACATCGCAACATCACTTCATAGAACTTGATGTTTTGTTAAAAGTAAGAAATCTGCCGGTGCAACGGAACTGGTAAAACGAAGTACCTACGTGAGATTTCAACGACCTCCATGGTTTAGGGGGCAAAGCATTCTGGTGCTTGATACAGAGGGTTCGAATCCCGCTACAGGCTGAAACCGCTAATGGTTATTTATTATAACATAGGGAGGCAAACTCGCATGCGGTTCACCTGATGGAAAGTGTCGACGCCGTCCATGGACATTTGCAACAGCTGAGGTGACAGGGATGCGTTGCCGGCCCTTTATATCAGAATACGCTCTCTTTTTGAATGACGCCAGGTTTTCAGGAAACGTTTCCGATGGCAACTGATTCCACAAATTAATCGTTCGCGGCAAAAAATGTCAATAAAAAAAAGATCATTGTCCGAAAAGAAAGATGATTCAGTGCTTTGGCGGGCACGTGAAGCCGACGGTCTCCGTTGCCATTTTAGGATGGTACCTAGTCTTTAACACCCACCATTCCGCATTAGGCCCAAACTATTCGTTAGTTTGTCCATCTATATATGAAGGCTAACGATGATAAAGTTTTTAACTTTTTAATACTATCGATTGAAGACACTTCATTTATATGTTTAGACGACCCATTTGGTGTAATGGTTGAGACATCGGCCACTACAGCAAGGGTTCCGGGTTCGATCTGCGTGCGTCTGCGTGTTTTCTATATATAATACTAGCTTTTGCGATCTCTTTAACCCGCTACTTCGTTAATATAGGTGAGATGTGAATGGCAATTTTGTTTTAAATTATTTATTTGGATAAGGTTTATTATCATATTTATGAAAACACCTTCGCAAATGATAAATTATTTTAGAAAAAAAGTAGCGAAAAATATGCTAACCTTAAAAGATAGACATATGCTGTCGCAGAATTTTTTGTAGATCTTTAAAAGGAACTATATTCTTATACTTTTGCGAAACTTTAACCGTTTACGCAGCGTACGCAGCGGAAGCTCCAAGTATGAAAAAATACCCCCAATTTTGAAACATTCTACATAACTGCTCCGCTTCTATTGCTCGTAGCGTGATGATATATAGCCTATATAAGTTATCTATAACACTGAAAGAATTTAAAAAATCAAGCCCGTAGTTCCTGAGTTTAGCGCGTTCAAACAAACAAACAAATTTTTCAGCTTTATAAACGTACTAGCTTTTGCCCGCGGCTTCGCTCGCATTAAATTCGGGATAACACGGCACTTTCATTTATCATTATACATAGGATTTCCCCTCCCTCCAACTTTAAAGGTTTCGGGGTCAATTTCAGGATTTTTTATTAGCAAAAAATATGTTATAGTGAGCTAACCTTAAAAGATAGACATATGTTGTCGCAGACTTTTTTGTAGACCTTTAAAAGGAGAACAATACTCTCATACATGACTTTTGTGCAACTTTAACCGTTTACGCAGCGTACGCAGCGGAAGCTCCAAGTATGAAAAAATACCCCCGATTTTGAAACATTTTTCATTACTGCTCCGCTTCTATTACTCGTAGCGTGATGATATATAGCCTATAGCCTTCCTCGATAAATAAGCTATCTAACACTGAAAGAATTATTCAAATCGAACCAGTAGTTCCTGAGATTAGCGCGTTCAAACAAACAAACTCTTCAGCTTTATATATTAGTATAGATTAGTAGGTATAGATGTAGGAATGTATTTACAAAAAAAAAGGTATATATATATGCAAGTATGATTAACAGTTAATACCCATTATACAAGCTTCACGCTTAACTTGGATCTAGATGGCGTTGGGTGAATGTCAGTAAATATTTATTTATTATACTATTCAGGTGAATATAGTGTTCAGGTCGCCACATCGTCGTTGGCTTGTCGGAGGGATCTGCAAGGGCATCTTTCCGTGAGGTTAGAAGGGGTCATAAGCTTTATGCTGGTACTATTAGACCCTATTAACATGGCAACATCAGCCGCAAAATAATGTCTACAGTACATACTGTACACATTTTCTGATGTAGCAATAATCGTTTTATTAAAATTATATTTTGGTGCGAACATAACAACGTTAAATCATTGTTTATAACCCCATAGCCATGATGTAGGGACGCCTGACCTTGCAGTGGAAAGTTATAAATAAATAAAATGTGTTTATTTCCCATATAAATTTAGAAACTCATTGAAATTTCGAAATTTACACATAAATTGATAAATTAACATTAAATAAATTATTATAGTCCGATTATTTATTTTCAATTTCGTTTACAGGATATCAATGAGCGTTACAAAAAACTGCTCGAGTACAATGAGGAAAATAATGTGAAAGCGTTGCGTGCATCAGTGGAGGGGTACTTGGATGAGGTGGGGAACCGGTGCCCCGGAGCACCGTGCATGAGCGAGCGCGCTCTTGAACTGATCCACGTGCGCGCGAAGCAACAAGCCGAACATAGCTTCCTCTCAGCCCGGGATCCCTGTAGCGCTGATAATCACATAAACGACAGCTACTTCGAAAAGCTGATCAAGGTTTACTGTTTTATTACTTATAGCAGACCCCGGCGAACTTTAGTAGCAATAAATGAGCAAATTTTGGACTTGAATACACCATGTTTTATGTCACGTCCCACAGAAACGAGATGAAAAGTATATTTGTCCGTCTCTTAGTTAAGTTACAATTTATTCAGCTATATCGGATCACGTTGTTGAGTTGTACGAGTAGGTAAGACAGGCAGTGACATTACTGATTTTTTTTGAACCTGCGATTACCGATGTATTATATTCGCAATATTATACCTACTGTCGTGTCGGGCTCTGAGCTTTATGAAGAGATAAGAGGCTCACCTACATAAAAAGACCTCTTTTGTATTCCTTCTTTTTTTTTAGCTAACACAACTTTATTCCCATTTGTGGCTAGCAAAGAATGTAAAGCTCTCTTGGCTTGACAATTATCCTTAAAACATCTTTGATGGCATAAGAAAGACTTTTAGCAGAAAACAGGTGACAATGCTATCGTTATCGAAATAACACTTCGTACTTACTTAAATTTTAGGAAGTCAAGGAACATTTCACAAATTACAAGCAAATAAACAAATTGAACAATGAGAATGCTGTTTTCTCTGCGGTGTCGTCGTACAAAGAAAGTATGGCTAACGCGTGGGGGACCGCATGTTCTCAATCCACTCTGAACCGGGAACACGAGGAGGCGCGCACGAAGGCGCTGGACTTCTACCACGGTCGAAGGACCCTCGGCGCTGAGGACGACTACCAAGACAACCACTACTCTGATATCGAAGAGGTACACAATATCCACACTATAGAAATACTTTTTTTAACACACTAATTAACCCATAGGACGCCGGCAATCCAGACAATAGAAAATCTATTGTGTCTGACTGTCATTGGCGGTCGTAGGGTTAATGGCATCGGCCACCATCTTGAGCAAGAGCCGCCTCCTGCTTGGTCTTTTACGATTGCACAGATGCATATAAGGTTATGATCCAAATCCCTCAATCAGCAATAGATGCAACTGAGGCATTCTCTAACAGAATTTATTATGAATGATATGTGTTTGTCATTGTAAAAGTGGTTAACTATATCGTATAAAAATACATTTTTTGTTCCAATAAAAAAGTTTTGACGTAGGCACTTTTTTATTTTTGCCGTAATAACAATTGTTCGTTTATTATTAATAAATTTGAAACATTGAATAAATTTGAGAATTTTTTTACACGTTACTAACCAATCCGGGGGCTCGGTAGTGCCCCCCGCCAACACGAGACCAGCGAAGCGTAAGGGCACTACCTTCCTTTGCTCGAAGTGCTTCGTCGTTTTTTTACTCTCATAGAGTTGGTTTCTGATGTACCAGATAGTTCATATTCACAGGATATGATGTCGATAATAAACTTATTAAACATACAAAGTATCAATTGAATAGCTATAAAACATAGGCATGCTACTTTAGATTTTATTTATATCAAAAATACGCCGTTTTCGTCACTACCACACATAAGGTGTGATCAAAATTTTAATCATCTGATGATAATCAAAAATTTGATGATCATGAGATCATCAACAATTTTGGGTTACTTTCTGAAGTGCTAGAAAGCTGAGATTTGGTATGTCGCGTGGGCTTACTAACTTAGGGCTAGATGGCGCTGTGTGAATGTCAGTGGATATTTATTATTTTTTATAAAAAATAAATCATCCATTTCTATATTTCTATACAGTGACTCGCTTTCAAATATCCGAATGAATTAATTATATTTTTCCTACTTTACAGGCAATCGCAGAACACTACCGAATGATTGCAAAAAGCAATGCACAACTAAGCCTGGAGGCTGTAGAAAGTGCGTGTAGAGAGTACTCGCGATCGATGGATATAAAAACTGAAGGGCTTCCGTTGACGTTGTTGCCAGTTGTAGTAGCAATGATCCCAATACGTTTGTTGAGTCTTTACATGAAGTTGGAGTCTTACCACGTGGAGGCAAGTGCACATGCCATTAGTCACTTCAAGAGTAAACGACGGGATGAAATTGAACCTAATGGTGATCAGTACTATAAACTGATTCAGAAGGTAAATAATATTACTATATTTTATAGTATTTTTTTTTAAATATCTGAAGTTACCTTCCAGTAATGCACAGTGACATTCGCATTTGGACCTCTGAGGGGAATACATAAAATGATATGAATTTGCCACAAATGTCGAATTTCAAAAAAAACAATTTATACAGGCTAAATCGAGAACATTGGCTATTTTTTTAAATAAGAGCCTACTCGTGATTCAAATAGGCAAATCTGTTGATACAAAAATCAAATACCGTAGATACAAATTTGCGATTGAAGAATACAAAATAAAAATTATAATAATATATTATTTTAAAAAAATATATTTTAAATATAGGATTAGGTAGGTTCACGGTTTTCGTGGATTTCCCAGTTTGGCGGAGGGCGGCGCAGGCGCGGTAGGGCAAAGTAGTACAGTACGATTCACGAAAGATTATCACAAATGCTGCAAATGCACAAGAGGGGGAATATTCTAATGATAGTTTGCTGACAGTGAAAATAATTATGAAATATTAAAAAATGACATAATACGCTTATGTTAATAAATGTTGTACCATGGACGCATAAAAATACGGATGAGGCTCCATCTAATAAAAAGGGTGACAAAATTGGGCCCGTTTATGTATGGAAAATTAAGACTAAGATAAAAACTAAGACAAAATAGCTCGCGTAGTAAAATGGTGCAAAAACCAGAGTGATCTTAAGAAAATAAAACAAGAATTACTTTTTGTAGTGAAATGAACAGCAGTGAAATGAGTGAATGAGACAGCAACTGTCATTTCGGGGACACATTTTTTGTATTAAAGACAATCCTTCCGTATTTTCTAATATTTCCATGATGGTTGTACCTAATAATGGATGTTAATGACCTTAAATGTTAGTTGGACCATTGCCCAGGACTGAAAATTTCTGATGGCAATATATAAATATACCTAATTGATTTATTAAACTTTTTATAAATTTTCTCATGAACGAAAACTAGAGTTAATGATTATCATTATTTTTCAGAGATTGGGTGCTCTTTATGAAAAGTACAAATATCCACTTGTATTAATAGCAAGGGATTTCGGATTAAACATATAAATATATAGTTTAAACAAGTTTAAAACATTTTAACTATAGTAGGCGATAACGTCCGACTGTTACCCACTAATCATCCCCAAAAATATAGCTATGGGGAACATGAATATTAAACATCATTTAATCTTTAATTTTGTCTTTTAATCTCTTTCCCTCTTTAAAACTACCTACATTATCTTCTTAACCTTTCAAACGAGTATCAAATTTTTTCGCAATAGAATGACATGACATGACATGACACTCCCCCTGGAAACACTGCGATTGATCACTTATACATATTACAGAAAAAAAACGAATTCGTTTCTTTTACATATTTTCTTAAGGGGCAATCTTAATATTCTAAAGGGGCAGTCTGAATTGTCTTAGCATAATTTTGTAATTCTTGTACTCACTTGTAACCTATAAATAAATAATAAATAAATATCTACTGACAATCACACAGCGCCATCTAGCCCCAAGTTAAGCGTAAAGCCTGTATTATGGGTACTAAACAACGGATAAACATACATGTATACATTTTTTTTTGTAAATACATACATATTATACATAGAAAACACCCAGACCATTACAAACAGACATGTTCATGCACACAAATGTTTGTACTACCCGGGGATCGAACCCGTAACCCTTAGTGTTGCGGCCGACCTCTCAACCTCAACACCAAATGGGTCGTCAAATATACTCTAGGTAACTACTATACTCTCTCACTACTATACTCTAGGTAAGTATTTTTAAGTATGTTATTTACAAAAAAATCTGTTTAACTTTAATGTGCTAAACTGCTTCCATGTCAGCTGTGCTTGTCGTGGCAATTTGTAATTATGGCATCACTACTTGTTTGTATCGCTTACGTATGTATGTTGTCAATGTAATAAGTGTATGTCTTGTAAACTGTCCTCAATAAATAATTTTTTAATTAAATATGGCGTGAGGCGGGCTTTCGGCACGCAGTGTGGCGGAGGGCAGCGTAGGCGCGGTTGGGCGGGTAGCGCGTGGGCGCGTTGAATAAAATAGTACAAGCTATAATAAATTATTGCATTGCTCAATATAATGCGGTAATTTATTTATTTATCATTTATTTTCTAAAACTTGATAAAACTATATGGTACCTATTAGGTTTCTATAAAAAATCCATCATATAAGTACAATAATAGTTCGATTGGATGCCAATGATTCAAAATTCACTCTGTATATACATTTATATTATATAAGACTGGCTTATTAGGTTACCTTATAAACAGGTATATTCATAGAAATGGAAATTTTCATTGGAATTATTTTACTTAATTGTATTAAAAACGAATGTGTGGTTGTTGGTTAAGTTAGTATTGCCAAATACTTGGTAGCCGATTTTTATTATTGATTGCTATACTAGATGATTAAATACGTATAATTATCTATATTTGCGATTGCGGCGAGGCTCCTTGGACCGCGAGGCTGTAGGCGCCAAGCGGTGGCTAGAGTTTCCACCCGTACTATATAATAAAGTATTGTCCGTTATTTAAGGTTATTATACTCTTTACTTTATAAGATAAATAAAGTACGCGAAAATACTTCATTTTGCATATTTTGATTTCATTGAAGTAGAAGTAGTTAGTATTTTTTACGTACGAAATTTATCGATTAAGGTTTCATAAAGATACTAATTAATACAAATGTAATAAAATATACATTTCAAAATATTAAACAAAAAAACGTATTTTAGATTTTAGAGTGTACTTTTTTTTCAAATCTATAATAACCATGTACTTTAAATGCAAAAAGATGGCAACCCTAGAGGTGGCCCACGTCGCCCACACCTTACCCCGCCTCTGCATATATAGCTCTTTTACATTATTACGATGGATTGGCACTTTTAATAAAATACTATAGGGAATTGAAGAAGTACTAAAAAAATTAAACAAACGTTTTTGCAAATTAACTTTTTATTTCCATAAACAATTATTACTATTGCTAGCTTAGTTTGGAACAAAACCAAACAGTTTATGAACGGAGCACCGGCTCAATCCGTAGTAAAATGCAGGCCGAAAATTAAAAATATAGTATGTAGCCATTTTGATAACAGTAAGACAGACAGACAAGTACTGCACATTCTTCCAATTCAAAGTATCTCTCAACATTACAATAAATGCAAGAACATGCAAAATTATGTAAGTACCTATAGTAATTATTAAATAGTGTGTAATTTCTTATATTATTACAATTAAATTATATACTGCGTCATCATACATTCAAATACCGATTGCATCGACTAAGCGCCAGTGTAGGAAGCTATTATTACTTTAATTATCGGGTAGTGAAATTACCGGGTATAAGAGACCTAACATCTGTTGTCTCGGGTGACGGGCGCAGTGCGGCATTGATGGAGGATAATAACTATCTATCAGTTGTTGTTCTTCTTCAATGCCGCTTTGTCATTGTTAGACGTAGCACTTACCATCAGTCCAGACCGTCCCGTACACTTAAGTCTTATAAAAAAAAATGATTGTCAAAATTCACTTGTTTACCGCTTTATTTTTATAAAAAACCAGCATGAGTACAACTGGTGTTTTCAGTAATTATTCTGAAACGTCGTTCATAACTTTAACAAATACATAGATGCAAGGTTTTTTGTAAGAATTGCGTACAATAAAATTTAAAATTTACAAAATACCCTTCTCTCGCCCGCGTCGTAAAGAGCGTGCAATTATTCTTCATGTAAATATATTACATAGTTTCCACACTTCACACATACCTACTCAAAGAAACAATCTTATTATATAGCTCTGAAATACGACACAAAATAAAAGTGTAGGTACATAAACCTTTCGAGATCAAACATTTATTGCAAGCTATAAAAATAGACCATAATCATCCATGACACTGAATATAGCCTTAAAATCTCATATACAGCGTTAATAGTCGCGAGCCGAAACATGATTAAATATACAGGGTAAATTATTTAACAGCATACACTTGGTTATTTTCAGTGAAAATCCACATTTCTCTTCCTATAGCTCTCCAGCTTCACACATTTATTTGCACTCAGCAGCGTCGTTCTATTTCAATAAGTAAAATGAAACAACGAGCCAAGCTTTAACACCAATAGCTTTATTGTTGAAACAAATTTCTAAACGAAATGACAAAAACTTTGGCTCAACTTTGCTTCTATGGATCTGTCATGGTCAAGATCAAATATTTGATACATTGTATATCCGGTGTGTACGCCACATTGCTTTACAAAAAATCAGATAGTTAAACCTAAGATAGAGAACGAGTAGGTACATATAACATAATTTTATTTCTAATAATACCTATTAGTAAAACCATGACTCATAATGAATTTCAACAAATTATGCTTACCAGCAGACCAAAAAAAGAACTTAAATATGCAGATACCAAACCTTTAGGTTTTGTAATTCTAATGTGAAATGAACAATTCTATAAATGAATGGTGATTCTACAATGTACCGATAAAACAAATTACCGATTCTAGTTACTGATTTTTAAGCTTTTCAACACAGTTTTTTCAAAGAATAAAACATAGAATTCCAAAAATTGTTCAATTATAGATTATAAACCTAGTAATTTCGAGACTCGTTTGTTTCTACACAAAAACAATGTACAAGAAAAGGTTTAAGCGGCCTTCATAATTGTAAGGTCAACACATCTGTGCATTCATCCTAGTATGTGAGACCTTTTATCGTTAATGTCACACATTGCTCAGTTATATAATCACAATATGATGATTCTTTTACAGTCTTGTTATTTAATTATCAGTATATGTGCGTATGTATATTTCGTAAATTCGGAGCTGCGTTCAGACTATAAAAGAACTCTATTAATCCTCCAACCCCCGCATTCTGTATACCGACATTAGTTTTTCTATCGTATGCGGGATTCCGGTGTTTAAAAGGTTTATCATGTCCCTTGTATGTGATAATAATATTCATGTATCTGTAAATATTATGGTCAAGTGAAACTTAAAACAAAAAGTAAGATAGACTAATGACCGTAGGGATAGCGATTTCACCCAACATCAATATTATCTATTGCATCGACATAAATTGTATTAGTCCTTGGTGGATTTGTATGTAAATGAAAAATGTTTACTTACAGGTTATCAACAATGCTACGATAAATTAGCATAGTCTTAATAATTCGTTCCAGACTGATGATTTTATAAAATACGTACACAAAATTGACATATAACCATATAAAAAAGCTTTTACTATAATATCGACCTGTAACACACGTGTTAGTCTACTGGGTGATAAGCATTGAAAACTCGGTAAGTTCACATTAAATGCCAGCTCAGCCTTCGACGCATTTGAGTGGTCGAGTTAGTGCATATCACAATGTTCGTTATATCATAAAAATCTTTAGGCTGCGACAGAAGCATTGAATCACAATAAATATCCAAGCTACCGCTCGATCGCAGCCAGCAGACCTCGGGTGGCTCGCTCGAATACTCGCCTACCCAATTGCTAGTGTTGCCGATATATCGATAGTTGACCTCGATAATCATCTACAATATTCATAGTATCGATAATACAGTTTGATTTAATAGAAGTAATACTGTCGACCTTATTGTTGGCTGCTCTAGACCGAGATGGTGGGCGCTCATTGAATGAGGGGCTCATCTCAACACAACTATATTACCCGCTGAGTAACAGAACATCGAACCGGGATTTATTTCCCGATTTGTAACAGGTTTATATGTTGCAGTGGAACTCAACGAGAATAAACAGGTACTCTTAATAGAACTTTGTGTCGATAGAAATTCGAACTACTTTGAAATGCTGCAACCATCAACAACACCGCAGTTACGACTTGACTGATAAACTCACAGAGAATAACGTGGGCTTACACCGACCGCACACTGGGACATACATGTTTGTATGGCTAATATAAATATAAAGACCATAAAATCCAATAGATAATTAACGCGAACAGGGCTATCGATATACTCTATCGACACATTTGTTTCTACTCAATTATCGACCGACAACACTAGCTAGCTCTTAGTTCGCCTTATATACTCATTAAGTTATTCAAAAATCCCTTTCACGACACTACTTATATTAAATTTCAATACTTTATACTAAGGGATATAAAAACATTATGTTTTTCTTTGTCAAAACTTAAATTGATTCTTATGTTAAAACACACAAACAAAACGAGAGAGGAAATTATATTATTTGGTTGCCATCAATAACCCTAAACACAAAATAACTTAGGTTAACTGTATAGACTTCGCATTGTGATCATTATCAGCCTGTGACAGCCCACTGCAGGTCACATGCCTACCCACGCAGCATAATAATATAGGAGGCAGTAAAGATTACACCCAGTTCTTATTTTCTACTATACATTCGATTTGTGACCTGCTCATACATAGATTGGTTAGCGACGAAGGGCCTTCTTCTATTCAACGTATGTCTTTACACTCAACAAATTCGTTCTTTCTGGCAATGTCTTCAAATACAATCAGCGTCAAAAGTAGCTAAACAATATATATTTTAAAATTGGCTTACCTTAAATTTCATTATCTTAAAAAAACTCATATTATTTTAAATGCGGATATTTATGTTTCTATCAATAAATATAACAAATGAAAGATTTTTCGAGAGAAAGTCCGCGAATTTGAATAAATGAAAATGGTCATCTAATTTTGATGCCGACTGTATCTACATAGCCGAAGTTCGCTGGCTGCGGGGAAACTCAAAGTCGCGTCTGATAATAGTAATATACAAATACCGGGCGCCATTAAACAAAATAATAACTCATAGCAGGATGCCGTGTTCTTGTGAATTTTAAAAGAAGGAAAATTTAAAGTATGCTTTAAAATTATATTAATTACTGCATGTATTAACCCTTTTTTGTCACATATATTTTATCGCGAATGTAGTGTCATTTAGCAATTGCATTATTTTTAAATACTTAATGGATAAACAAAGTTAACTTCATAGGATCTCGAGGAAGACTACGTTTAACCAAACGCCTTCGCTCACAACAAATTTATGTTAAAATACAATAGCTAAATTGCTATACTAATAATACAGTATTAAATAATACAGATTCCTTACGAATAAAACTTTAAAGCAACGCCAATTATCGCTGTACACGGTGCTTTTATTTTGTTTAATAGCGTCCTTGACAAATGATATCACCTACGTGTAGAAACGATGACAAGAAATATTGCTAGTTTACGATGAGTACCCGGCGTCTGCTCAGCATACACAGCCTCCCTCGTTGCCTTCTTGCTCCGAGCCCATCGGCGACTGAGACTGCAGGTCCACAGCTACCGTTAGAGTTAAGGAAACACTCAACAATAACTTGTTCAGTTAACAAAACACTCAATGTAGGAAAAGTGTATGTGACTAAGGCCAACAACAATATTAAAATAGAAGACTTATACTTCTGTACACCGTTATACAGCTGTAACTGGAAATTGACGAGAGTAGATGGCTCACACCTGATAGTGATACCTTGAGTTGGGCCTTGTTTTATTTGGTTAACAAAGGAATGTAATGAGCAAAGCGTTCAATTAATGTTTCAATATATAAGTTTGCATTCATTCGATATATAGTGAACACGACATACTCGTGAAGAAGCATGGCATTTCACGCATGTAACGTTATGGTTCGACATTTTGAAACCATTTACATTTATGTTCTCTACAAAAACGCTCCGAAAAGATAGTCTCTTGTCTAAAAACCGAAGTGTAACCTTGATACCCGAGTTCTACATTACAAAGGATAAGAGAAACGTTTAAGTGCATAAATACTCAATATTATGTACATATAAACAATTAAGAGTAGTGTTATACACCGTACAACTCTCTTGAGTTGAGAGAAATAAGCGAGCCTGCATCTTTAATGCTGATAAGAAGCCTCTAATCAGCATTTATGATGCAGGCTGGCTTTTTGACGTTTTGAACAGCCTATCAAAACATATATAGCCGTATTTGGCGATTTTATTATTATGGCGTATGTAGCGGATCACATAGTGTTAAGGACTGATAGCCTGTAAGGCGCGAAGTATAAGTACTCGTGGCCACTTGGCCAGGTGAATCAATGACTTAGTTAAGGTTGTGGAAAATCAGTCGGTACAGGGTGGAGATTGAGCAGCAGATGAATATATATTAAACCGAAATGATGATGATGATTCAAAGTAACATCTTTTTTATGAATTCAGTCACTAAGCAATAAGTATCAACTGAAATATTCTACATCTGATTATCAATTATAAAAGAATCAATTTCAATATAATACTCAGTAGATATAGCATATTTATGTTTCTTTATTAATTAAACTCTGTAAAAGATAAATACAATGAAAATGATCATGTAACTTATAAGTTAATTCAGCATATTCCAATTGTATATTCAAAATTTACAGATAAATAGTCCGATGAGGAATATGGTAGTTATCAGCAGAGAATGGTAATTTTATATTGATTTCATACACCATGATGTGCAATAAAAAAACCAATAGTATTTAAACTTTTATTCCAAATGATATCAGGCAGCGTGATATTTACAAATTATAATGTCTTGTAATAAAACAAAAGGGTACTTATTGTTGCATATCTGTCATATTTTAAGTAATATCTTTCATCAACAGAAATTAAATCATAAACGTCATATGCAATATAAAGCCACTGATAATTAAAGTTAATATCTGTCTGTGTACAAGATTATTATTATTATTGTATTAAGAGATCCGCATAAATATGTTAAACAAATGAGTTTTTTTACCATGGAATAAATGTTACATAAATCTTAAAAATTTTAATTTATAAAAATAATTTATTTTATAAATAAGCATTATATTATATAGTAATCATATTAAAAATTTACCTTTAACTGTGGACAAAAATGCTAACCATAAAATTTTAGCTCATCATAGTAAACATTTTAAACAGAGCATGTAGGAATGATATCATCAGATCCCATCAATTAAGTTTGGTAAAATGTGTTCGGAAGCATTGCCTCATCATCACACATTTGGTACATTCAAAAATATGTTTACACTTAAACATTTATTTATAAGCTAGCTGTGAAAAATCTCACTAAATATATTAAGATATAAAATAACATAAGATTTCACACTTAAGCACTAAGGAAATAAATAATACTAATATACAGGAGACCACGGAACATTTCCAAGTTTTAATCGCAGAGACAGCAAACATCAGCTAAGAACGCGATATGGTATGGTAAATCAAATCTATTAGAACTGCGTTAAAATGAAGCTACTACGCACACCTTAGATAATGTACTGTAGTTGCAATTTTCTGAGCGGGTGCATAAATCATATGTGTGATGGCAGATCATATTTGTAAACTTACATTAAAGTTGCATTCCAAACATGTGTGATCACCACATATACCTTAAAGACATGAAGTAGGTATTTATTGTGCCAACTGTACTTCTGCGTTAAAAAGGAATATTCCGCAGTCAAGTGCTATGTACAACACAGGTAGCTTCCAAAACACCGCCTTAGCTAGGCTGCTACAGCAAACCCAATATATCAGCCAATAGTCACTTTTTTTAGTATTATACTCACATCATCATCATCATCAGCTCATTAAACGTCCCCACCGAGGGGCACGAGCCTACCCGTATAAGGTATATACTGTTACTTGATATTTACTTTAAGATCACATTGCATGTTTTATTGCTTTAACTGTTCCTAAGTAACTTTTGATATTGGCCGCATATCACCTTTACAGCTTTACCGGGCAAGTTTAAATTAAATTATTGAATAATATCAGAAATAAGTGAATGTTTTAAATATATCTTGCTTGCGAAACGGGGCGGGTAATTCGACAGTTGTGTTGCACATGTTTCTTATTGCAGCAGTTAATATAGTATTTAACTGACGAATTCTTCGTATAATATTGTTGTGGAATTAATATTGACCTGGTCAAAAAATTAAAATTAATATAATGTTGAACAGTAGGGTAAAATTTTTCATCGAGAGCCAAATGTTGAGGAATATTATTTTAAGTTTTGACAATTAATCAAAATAATCGATAACTGTTTACTGACTTTATAACTCAAATCATTTTATTCTCGCCTGTCGGTCTGAGTAAAGAGGTTTAGAATATTGAAGCTTAATAAAATTCATTTCAAGCGTTACTCATCGCTCACTACTCAATTTTTAGCACGGTTTTATTTTAGTTGCAGTAATTTGGATGATAATGTAAAATATTGTTTTCAGCACCTAACGTAGTTTCCTATTACCACGTCATAAATGCACGAACAAGCTCCTCAATATACATGTATTATGGCCATTACGATTGAGATAGTGTACGTTACTTGAACAAGCAATAAGATATATTATATAATAGTCTTTTCGTTGATATAGAGACGTACGTTTGAGCGGAAAGCAACGACTGCTTGGCGCAATCATCGTAACTAATTTCAATAACACAGTGCAGTGGTACAATAAAACGCGTGTGATATGGATATGCTTCTAGAACTGTATTCTATAACACATGGTATTTTTCTGACACTAGCCGATGGCGTCTGATGACCTTTACAGCTTCACCAGGCAACTGACGAGGGTCTTAAGAACCAGCAATCAAGTCAACTTCCTATTACGGTCTGTCAAACGTTTTATTTCCATATATCACGTCACGTTATCATTTCAGATTATTCGGACGGCTATAAATTATGCCTATTTTGCAATCAACTCTGTGATAAAATGTTTAGCCAAAATTAACCTAATCACACTTTTTATGACCTTTTTTATATTGCTTTAGGTATAAGAAGAACCCAGTAAACTTATACTAAACATGTAGATAAATATTGGTGAATCATATTGAAATTTGAACTGTGTAAATTAAACGACACTATTATGGATTTACAAAAATCTAATATCACGTTGAACACAAAAGCGACAATGTATCTGACAGGTACAGTCCGTGCAATAAAATGTAAACATAGAACATAAATTCACTAAATGTCCACTCTTAAAATTCCAAATACATGTAGCTTCTTGGACATAATACGCTTTTTTCAAAGTATATACTGGTAGAATGACTCTCTGATTTCAAAGTGAAAACTTTTTGTACATGTATAAAATTTATTGCAGTAAACTGCATTGTCGAGTAGCTTAAACTCGTCTCCATAAGGTTCTAATACCATGTTACTAATACATTTTAATAACATGGTACAAGCCACCGATTACTAATAAATGGCTTTTTTTTTCCAATACTATACAGAATTAATCCATCAAATTAAAATTGTATTCAATTATTCTTGTTGTCTGTTGCCCATAGAAAACAGTTTGTCTATGTTGAAATTGAACAGAGGTGCAAAATATCAAAAGACATTTTTTCACGAAAAGACTAATGTGTTCACGCGGCGTGAAGAGCTAATGCTACAAGTGTACAATCTATTTCGACCGACCGCCCATGCAACGGGGAAATCAACGTAACTTAGTAACGGAATATGAAGTAATTTTCTCACATTTTAATTTTTAGTTAGTCCCCGCTTGGCATATGGCACAATTAAAGCCGGTTAAAAAACAAACCATACCATCAACCAAACAAAGGTATTTCGTATGTACCTTCACGGCGAGCAAGAATCTAATTTATTTGACGCTTAAATTTACCTTTAAGAACAACAATTATGGCTGTGTTAAGTATGCAACAAGCAAAACAATATAAAAATTCTTGTTGTTTCTTTCAGATTGTATAATTTTTGTAGTTGTTTTACCCATTGCTTAGGTTACAATTTTTCATAAAGATCACTCTTTTACACTTTAATTTCTTATTCACATTCTTACAATTGCCTTGGAACATTTCCTAAATTGACAAATGGCCTATATCATAAGTACGTTTAATGTATGTACGAAATATATATTTTTTGATTCGAGCATTTGACAATTTTTTTATTTTTTATTTTGTCGCAATTCCCCAGTAAATCCAGAAAAAAAACAGATTCTAACCATACATACACATTTGAACACCTACAATATTGACCAAATGCCAGTACAATAACCAGCTATTCTGTATACATAAATTAAGTTGCCGCTGTCAAACCCAATCATGGCAGTGGCAGCACTCTCGCAAACACATTCCAACCGCTAACCAAACTGTAAATTAATAAAATTTCAACCATAAGTCATAAAGATACGGTTCATAGTCATTAATTCAAATTTTAAAGTAATTTAATTGTATAAGCCTAAACCTAGTACGCTCACCACTTAGCGACACAAGAGGTCACTTACGTACATTGTCAACCTTAGCTGTGCATCTTTCCAGGCAGTATTCATATTGCATTATACGATATGGTTTCCGTTAACTAGTTAGCTAAATTCAAGTTTAAGCCTTTGACATAGAGTTGAAATTATATTGTCCAGCTTGGTCAACCCAAAATTTAACCTTATGCATTTCACATCGATATTTAACTTGCATTTTCCAGCTTTATTAACTTGTTAACTGCCAAAATTCAATCTTAAAGCTTTGAAACAGTGCTCAAATCGGATTGCCCAGATTGGTTGACAACTAAAACCTTAAGCCTTTCAAACTGAATTGAAATCGCACTGTCCAGCATACCCAACTTGTCGACTACCAAAATTCAACCTTAAGCCCTTAAAACAGAGTTGATATATATTCAACCTTTGACGTAGAGTTGAAATTGCATAATCCAGCTTGGTTAACGGCTAAAGTGTACCTTAAAAAGTGTGAGGCCAAATGTACGGTGGCACGCAGCTAGCAGGCGCACGCGGCGTCGGGCTCCTTCGCATCGCCTGGCGCCTGCCGCAGGATCACCTCGTGCACTGCGAACGCCGCATTAAGGAAACGAAAGGCAACCAATGATAACTCCACAAGTCACCACGAACACAAATATATCATGCAATTAACAACCAGCTAGCATACAAACAAAATCGATAATTTGAATTTAAATCACGAAGAAATATCAACCAAAACATATCCTAGCCGTTTGACACATACGTCTAGATATTGTCATATTTATAACATAAAATTTGCATTAAAATTTGACCTTAACACGCCATTAAAGGGTACAAAAGCACGAGCATACTACTATGACATGTAGCGAGCTACGTGATTATGAATCCGTTTGAGACATACGTATTATAACATGATATTGTCATATTTATAACATGAAATTTTTTCATTTAAATTTTGACCTTAACACGCCATTAAAAGGGTACAAAAAAGTATGAGCATACTACCATGTCACTATGACATGTAGTGCGACGTGAAGAATGAAAATTCTGGCCAACTGACGTGATTGCCAGACTTTTGCCGCGGACACTTTTTGGGTGAGATAGTTTATTGTTAACCTAAGGTCTACATTCAACTGCTGGAAGGCGTCTCGCTTTCACTATCACGAATTTTGGAGCTTAACCCGACGAGCTAAACAAGTTGGGGAACCTCGTTCCCTAATCGGCAGAATGCACCACGAGCGGGTGAGAGTGGCTTGGATATCATAGTGGTATGATGGGTCCCATTCAAATGATTGAACAATTTCAAATAACTTAATAGACACTATGTTGGCTCGTATTAAGTCATCTTTAGCTTTTCTTTAATCTGATTGGCTAATTTGACACATTTTATAATGACAATAGCCCTTGTTTGTGGTTCCTCAAGATGTACTAGCGGAAACACAATTCTTTCTCAAAAACTGGTTGCTACATTTTGCGAAACAAGTGGTGTTTTTCTATTCTTACTCCGCCGAAATGATGATCTTGTGGAGCTGTTGACTTGTTTTGTAACATACCTAATATTAGCCTAACTCTAGACCTTTTTCAAAGACACATAGATTACATGGAACTTGCAATTGTGAAAGTGTTTTTTAATGCAAGGCAATGTTTTTAATCGTAATCCTTTATGGGAAGTACATTATTTATCTCACAATATCACAACTGCAACGCATCGACTTTTTATTAGTTATCCAGTTTAGAAGTAAATAATTTATATATATATAACAGAACAAATTCTTTATATTATTATGTACTGTTGTTTACCACGAACTGGATTCCTCTTAAAAATCGTATAATGGAATAATAAAAAGCATCTCACAATTCTAAATAGCTGTAATGTGTAAATATTGTGCATTTTATCATAAATAAATAAGTAAAAAGCAATGCAAAAAATAGTAAACTACAATTTGTTTATTAGCGAACTAATTTATTTTCAATATTAATTCGATAGCAGACAAACTGTTTTATTAACTCGCAATGCAGCAGTCAGATGAAGTTCCCACATCGTAATTTAAACCTTAGCAACATATTCATGCAGATGAGTTTCCAATTCCCCATATGATTCTAAAATATTCGTTCTATTTGAGGTAGGTAACCATAGGAAGCAGAGGCGAGTTCTGGAATAGACGTCTAGGCAAGCGTAGCGTAGAAGGACCTCCGGCCTGATGGACCGAAGACTTGTTATAGGCCACTGGTGGAGGCTGGATGAGGTAAGCAGTAAATCGGGCGCTATATGGCGCAAAATGGGGGAGACCTATGTCCAGCAGTGGACTGTACGAGGTTGAAGAGAGAGAGAGAGAGAGATGTACCTTCTGAGGTTATAAATAGCGCTTCCTTTATTAGGTTAGATTGAAAAAGATAATGCTAACTACTCGTTCTCTGTTGCACTTTTTGTCCCTAAGCATGGGTTACCACACAGATTAAAAAAAAACTTTAAATGTTTATAAATTAAAAAAAAATTGACTGTATAACATGTTACTATCTCGATTTGATGTTTTTGTATGTTCGATAAAAAGTTCCCGCTATAATTTTTCATGCATGCATGCACAAAATCATAACGCCCAGTGTACAACTTTTGTTATCCAATCAAAATTGTACACATTCAATACATTCTATCCCAGCGATGGATCGCTTCACCTGACCGTTGCGCATGCGCACAAAGCAAATCTAAGAAAGATGACACAAGCATACACAGATTAGTAACTTAAGTTTACTTACAAACACACGGTTAGCCGTATTATACCGCCACCACTCCGCGTCCGGCACTCACCAGTTAATATCCAATCGAATGCGAAACTGGCTACGGTTATACCAAGCAATTATATTTAAAAATCTAACTTATTTTCAACAATTCACATATCGCCAATGACACCTTAAAGCGCCAGACAATAGATTTTTTTGTATCTTGACCCGGCTTTCAACGGGTTAAACGTCAGGAATCCAGATACAATACAAAATCTTTTGTTTCCGACTACAAGTTGTCATAGGCATTCAAAGGGTTAAAAAAAATCTTATTCTGTTATAAACTAATCAACTGTGAACATTAATTCTGTAGCCAACTTCGCACTGTACGAATAAAAAACGAATAACTTCACACCGATTGGTAATTTTCAGTCCGTCAACAAACCGGAATACCGTACGTCACAAACTAGCAAATATGAAACGTTAAACAGCACGATACATAAAATGTATACGTATACGTATATATGTGTTGATAAATGTGCGTTTGTGATGCGTGTTGCTTACGTGTGTGTTTAAAACGCTTGAAGATCCACCGTCACTTTCTCATACAATATATTATATTTATTTCAATAATATAGATCACTCAAAAATGACAGCCAAACTCGCTAAAAGCATTCATACTCATGTGTTAATGCCACAATTTATTATTATAAAATGCCATATGCTTTTATAATATATTTTTTAATGAAATGAAATCATTTATTTGTTTAGTTTTGTGTATAAATCATGATTATCTAAAAAAAAAACTTAGTCGTTATTTGGTTCTTACTTAGAACGTTCGCGTGCACGCACGAAGTGAATTCGAACACAAAGCAATACGTAACTTTGACCTAATTTCAATTAGTTTTTTAAAGCTATTAACCGCTGGGATTCCAAACTATAGAAAATCTACTGTCTGTTAAAATGCAACCGGCAGTTAAAGAGTTAAAAAATACCTTCAAACAAAGCACCTGAACTAAATTAAGTTGATGAACCCGCAGGTGGTCTTTACATCTATAATCAGCTGTCTAGTGGGGAGTGCAGATGGCTTAGCCTTAAAGTTAATGTAATAAGCCTACGGGCGACCTAGAGTGCGACTCGAACCTCAGTTTAGTGTTTCAGGAGGCCTAAGGAACCTAGTATATGTATGGGAAGAAAAGCATCCTGATAAACAGATCTGCTTTCATACCGATATGATAAAATGGCATAATGTACTGTATGTGTATAATGAGTGTACAAAAACATTGGTAAGAGCATGTGTCGCAGGTTGCCTCTGGCATTATTTTAAAAAGGATACTGTCTTCGGGAGGCTTGCTTTCAGCGGAGTCCATACCAGGAAGCGCGGCCGCTACTCGCCGGAACAACTGTAAAGCGTATACGTTCAACATTATTTACTCGGTGCTAGACTAGATACTGAGTCGTCTAGGTAGGTACTACCGCAAAGCCAGATATCTCCCATGAAACAGGATTATGCACTCTGTGTTTCAGGATGAGGGCACTGTAGCTTATAAAATTGCCGGGTTTAAGAATAAAATTTGTCTATCAGTTGATGCTCTACTCCAATGTCGCTCTGTCTACGGTCAGGCGTATCACTTATCAACAGGTGAGCATCCTAGCCATCCTGTACACTTTTTAAAATCAAAGTCAATATCCATTTACGTACTTGAACTTCAGACAATATACAAAATAAAAAAAACATTTAAATTACTAAAGCACAAAAATGATTTTTGATACTAGAAAAAAACGCTTCAGGTTTGGCCTGTTGAAAAAACAGCATCCAAGTAAACTCAACAGCCTTTTTTAAACAACTAAAGCTGAGCAGATTTTTATCAAATAAATATTCGTGATTAGTGTAGTACTCTATTTCAGACAGATGTTATTTTATTCTAGCTTTAAACATGAATTTCAACTCCACAATATTTTGCG
Source organism: Leucinodes orbonalis (assembly GCA_019425675.1). NCBI lineage: Eukaryota > Metazoa > Arthropoda > Insecta > Lepidoptera > Crambidae > Leucinodes > Leucinodes orbonalis. The sequence goes on from PQWD01006563.1 coordinate 194,536, forward strand.
GTACTTCATTTAAAACTTTATACATCTTCCTAAAAGATTTCCCTACTTTATGTAGTCTCAAGTCAGGAACAGCAAGTTGTCCTAGAAGAGTTTATTTTATATTGGAATATTAAATACATCTTGTTATCTTCTTTTTGCTCTTTGTTACAAAGAATGCCGTGTAGCCTGAATTGATGCAGTACTAGTACATTAATTAAAATATGTATATTACTAGTTAAATACCATATTAGTGTGCTACCTATAAATAAAAAAACACAATATTCTTAGAGGTATAAACGATAGTTTATACCTCTAAGAATAATTCAATTCATTCCTTTAAGAATAATGGTGTGATAACACCATATCATATTATTTAAGCACATAAATTACATACAAATAAACGTGTAACCTGTTTGACATTGTATCCGGCCTTCGCGCTCGTCTCTATGAACATGACGTTGAGCTCCTTCGCCTTGCGGTCGCCGTCCTCGGTGGACACCTGCCGCTTGTCCGAGAGGTCAGTCTTGTTGCCCACCAGCATGATGATCACGTCCGAGCCGCGCTCCGTGCGCACATCGTCGATCCACTTCGACGTCTGGTGGAATGAGTTCGCATCTGGAAACGAAGATGGATAATTTTAACTCAAGGTTAAAAAATGTAGCCTCATGACCTATTTCTCGTTTAACGCCTGAAGAGAATAAGGGAGTGACTGTTAATCAGCGCTGTCTGAGATTCCTGGTCGCAGATAAGCATAAACCACAGACATCAGAATATACATTAGACTGGACAAGCCGCCAAGTTTATAGGCAGTCCCAGTGTCGCAATTTCTTTTCGGTGAACCTGTGAAAAGTTATTATATTTCTTGGTAAATTTACTGATTCATTGCGATGATGGCATGTTACAATTGCACAGGATGGCATTTTGGAAAAAAACGGTAATTTCTTCTAATATTCGTGCGTCTTGACTTGTCTCACAGAGCGTAAACTGATAGCCAGTGTATGCTCGTTGAGCTTACAGTTGTCGCACTTTAAACGCGGCTTGCCCATCTCCTGTATTGGGAAATCTGTAGCATAAACTGAACTGCTTCCTGTTGTTGTTCTTGTTACTGCATTGGCAGGCTGTCTAGCGTACACTGAGCACGTAACTTGAACTTGTTTTTATTAAACGACTCATTTGGTGCAATGGTTGAGACGTCGGCTTTTACACCAAGGTTTCCAAGGTTTGATCCTCGGGCAGTACAAACAGTTGTGTGCATGAACATGTCTGTTTGGTTTGGTCTGGGTGTTTTCTATGTATAATTTGTATGTATTTTAAAATAAAATATATATAACTATGTTTTATCCGTTGTTTAGTATCCATATTACAGGCTAATACTTAGTTTGGGCCTAGATGGCGCTGTGTGTAAAAAACAGGAGCCATACGAGGTGTTGCTGAGTGATACCTCCGACCATGAACATTTGCAAGACCAGAGCTCCCAGAAATGAGTTGCCGACTTTTTAAGACGTTGAACGCCATGGGGGTTGGGCGACAAACAATATAAATTATATTCTGGACTCCTGGCGTTCAAAGATTTGAAAGATTGTACGCTCGTTTTTGTATGCACGCCAGAAAGTATACTACGAAAATTGTTTACAGAGGAAATTCATTTCACAGAAAATGTAGACAAAATCGAAGCGTCGAAGCCTTTCAAACATTCCGATGGTGAAGATGAAATTGGAGCTCCTCCAAGATGTACTGTGGTGTAACTATGTAGGTAATTGTGATCGGTTACAAATATCGCATTGAATACACCCGTGCTATGAAACCGCAGGGCAGACGCACGGACGTAAAGTTGTTTCGTCACCCTATTCAATAATTCCACTGACTGTGTCATCCTTCCCATATTCGATTCCCGGTAAATAGTATACTATTATTGCTAAATAAATAAAAGGGATAAAGGTACCCTGGCAGTTAAGCTTATCCACATGAAGACTCCGCAGAAAGACAATAGAAAACATATTGTTTGTGGGGACAGTTATTTTCGAGTCTCTGAATGTACTAGATTTCTCTCGGGTCGATTTTACCCTTATTATTGAAGCCGAGGCAGATAAGCATCAATGATGTAAAAAAGTATGGATTCGTCGTGATATGCTCACAAAATAATCGAAAAAAGTGTTCCGAATGCAGTAACAGCACACATACACTTCGAATTTCGAACATATTTACCTAAACAAAAGAGTACAAACTGTACTCTCTTCAGCGGTTCGTTTTTGAGGCACGGGTGGCGTATCGCAGGTGGCATGTCTAACGATTGACACCGCCGCCCTACCCAGTATAATTACCAAAATAATGATTTACCGTTACTAAATATGCATTTCCATGCTTGCAATAAAGGATATCTATCTACGCAAGCATTCGCCTTAGACCTCAATAGGAATAACGTTTCTAGGAACTGGGTGATTACAGTCGCAAGTCTGGAAATTGACTGACAGCGCGTTTCCAGGTCACAGGCCACGTTGTACAAGTTTATTGTTATCAGAGCCAGAAGTCGTTCATTATCATAATCCGCTGACTTTATGAGCAATTAGAAACTTTATCGAGTTATCTAAAACGATAAATGTTGAATATTCATTAGTTTGAAAATACGCATTTGCTATTGACCGACATTTGGCACTAATCGGTTTCTATGACAGTGCATTGGTGTCAACAGTGACCGAGAATCTATATCATACCGAGAATGAAATATCTAGTATTGTCCCCTGGTTCTGTGAAAGGTTTTAAACCCCAAAAACAACATACACAATAAATAATTAATGCCACTCTCAGCGGTTAAACCTAGCTAGTGGCATTAAAATCGAAACGAAATATTAATTGGTGTATGGGATTAATTTAATATAATAATACTATTTAAAAGCACTGTCTCATTTTCTTAAGCTTTTGCTATAGAATATTAAAAAAATTAAAAAGGTTATAATTTTTGTCAATTGACCAATTAATCTATATGCTCCTTAATGTCCGCATACTTTAACAAAAACATTACTATCTTTAAATTGTGAGCTCACTGTATATCGATCGATTTATACATATACGTGTAGGTAACACAGGTAATACCGACGCCAATGCGGTGGATATCCATCATTATAAACTTAAAATTGAATGAACTCCGACTTTTACTTGCAACAAAATCAATAAACAGAATGTAACACGACAGACCGCATAAAGACACCCATAAAACAAAATGAAGAACACGGTTCGTTCCGAGATCACATCTAGTAGAATATTCTCGAAGGATATGCGTGTTAAGGCATTATTTACGGGCCGAGGTAAATTCGTTCCAAAAACAACTTCCATTATATGTTTTGGTCGATAGTATGACATAATAAACAACAGAATTAAATCCTATTTCTGTAAAATATCTATAGAAATGCGACACACCAATTACTTTTTACAATACTCACGTCTGTCGAGGCAAAAGGCAGCAAAAACATGTCACTTATGTTTAGTCTGTGAGAAATAGGGTAAAACAAAGCCCCTGGGCCAGCCAGTTCATAATAACGTGGTTTTAACAAAAATATCTACCGGGAACACTTATGCAATATATTGGCGAAAGTCCCTGCAGGGCGGTATCTGTCGGGAAAAAAGTATAAAATTGTATTTTATACTGAAAAGTGGGTACATCATTTTATTCCGATCTGTTACGACACGAGGAATCTAATTTCACGAATATAATGAAGAAACTTTATAGTATCGACGAAAAGTGATATATCATTCATATCATGCCGGCTAAGTGAAAATTAAATGTTGATTTTGACGGCATTGTAGAGAGCAAATGATTGAAAATGAGAACATTTTCGTTCCAATAATTGAAATTGTCGGCTTATCTGAACTGGGCCGGCTTGGACGACTAAGGCCTTAACACCCTTTACGGGAAGGGTCGTACCCCTCGGTGGTGAAGTTAAATGAGCTGATGGTGGTGAAATTATTTTATAATTATTTAGTTATAATCTTGAATTACACTCAAATAACCTCAATAACTGTCCCCATGGCCTTCTTCTACAAGTCTGAGGGTTGGAATTAAGATCACTGCGGAGACACAGCATAAATCAAGTTTAATAAAAACACTGCAGGCCACCGGGAAGACAGAATAACCGCAGAGTATTTGAAAGACCGTGCTTAAGAACCTTCAGAAGTATTTTTATTCCATCCATAATGGTGATACGTCAAAAGTGTAGAGGCACGGTGGTGCATTATTCCCAAGGTATAAAACTTTGTTACCAGAGTTAGTTTTTCCAAATTCATCAAAAACCGTTTTGTGCTGTGTATGTTCACTTCTAGTTGCCCGAACAAAGCGGTTTCCGTTAAGCATTTAGCACCATAGACCACATACATGTGCCTGGTTATATAGAAGGCCGAAGAGTATAAGCGGCCATTATGGTTGGCGTTTGTAGACTGATAAAACTTTCAATTCGATCGAGACTCGAGCTGTTTCACGCCCTCCAAAGGTAACAGTTACACAACCTATCGAGGAGAGATACAGGGAGTCGTTATATATCCGAAACGGTTAAGCTGTTAGACTGGAAGGGATTAGGCATCAACATGAATGGTGAGTACATCGCTCATCTTCTATTTGCCGAGGATGTTGTAGACATGGTAGAATACATGGAGGATTTAGGCACTATACTCCTTATTATAAATAGGCAGAGCTTCGCAAAAGGTAGGTCTTAAAATTAACATCGATAAGACGAAAGTAATGTCTAATAACCATGTTAGGTCTGCCTATACCAGCATCATTTGCGAGTTCTGTTCTTAAAGTTGTAGACAACTAAGTCGCTCGTGGAACAAGTTTATTTGCGTTTATTTTTAATCCGCGTGCATTCTGAAGTCTTAAAACGTTAATTTCGCAGTACAATTCCAAAGTAATCTGGCAGACTATTTGTTTTGTACTTAACACCTTCCCTAGACGAAGTCAACTAACATATCCATGTTGAATAGTAAACGAATATGTAAGAACACAATAATGTATATATTTCATCTCGCCTCAATAAGGATCACCGAGTAGACACCAGCAGGTGCGGGTGTATTAAATATGTTATTGGCACGGACACAGATTTCCCAATACAGGAGATGGGGCAAGCCGCGTTTAAAGTGCGACAACTGTAAGCTCAACGAGCATACACTGGCTACCAGTTTACGCTCTGTGAGACGATTCAAGACGCATGAATATTAGAAGAAATTACCGTTTTTTTCCAAAATGCCATCCTGTGCAATTGCAACATGCCATCATCGCAATGAATCAGTAAATTTACCAAGAAATATAATTACTTTTCACAGGTAAGAACCGAAAAGAAATTGCGACACTGGGACTGCCTATAAACTTGGCGGCTTGTCCAGTCTAATGTATATTCTGATGTCTGTGGGCACGGAGGTCTGAGCATCCTACGGGATTAATCTTGAAGGATACACACTGCTGTGGCCGGAGGCGGGGAAATTCAACAGGTGGCCTGCAATGTTATTGATTTTGCCAATTTTTCTCGGTTAAGTTTCCGTTTCGAGAACACTCTTAGTTCACGGGAGGTCACTTTGTTCATATGTATCAACTTACACTAGCACAATGAAGATTTTACTACTATTATATCTTTTTTTTCTTTCACAGCGTTCAGAAAATCTCTTATTTTTTCCCCATCATCATCAAAGAGGTCAAAGGCTCGACCCCTGTAAGAAAGAAGAGTTCCTATTTGCGTTACCGGCACGTAACATTTAGTTAATAACCTGGCCCTCCACTTGCCAAGGTTGGAGTTATACTCTGGGATGCCTTTAAGCTTGTTTCGTTAACGTTTAACTCTGAGAGCACTCTGTTCAGTAAGGCCAGCAGCCTATAGGGATGTCTTTCCGAAAAAACTAATTATTAATTTTTTACTTTTTTTGAGTGTCCAGACTTATTTATTCTGCTGAGGTTCAAATCCCGCTACGTACTAATGTGATATCGAATTTGCGAAATTATATGTACATTATCCGATGCTCTCACGGTGAAGGAAAACATCGTGAGGAAACCTGCCCACGCCTGCGATGGGATTTAAAGGTGTTGCATGAAGTCGTCCAACCCGCACTGGGCCCGCGTGGACGACAAGGCCTAAACACCCTTTACGGGTATGCTCGTGCCCCTCGGTGGGGACGTTTAATGAGCTGATGATGATAATTATTATTATTTGTTCTGTGAAAATCATCGTACACAAACCTATTTAAAGCACAGACACATCTGTTAAATATATCGCTGCAAAACAATACTAATTTGAACTGAGATTTGCCCACCGCGTCACAGCGGTGGGTAAATCTGGCTTGATTAACTGGGTTCCAAGTTAGCCAATTTAAGACAACTTAGGGTGGGGAGACGGGGTAAATATTTGCAGGCGTCGGATATAGAAGGTCGTTCGCAAACGCAAACAGATCAAGATCTACACGTCCAGGGCTAAGGGCTAATTTCAATATAATAGGGCCTATTTCAAAATAAAAGATAAATAATTATTTATTGCGCAAAAAACATACACCACAATAAGTTATAACAAAAGACGAGTGAGTACAATGTAGGCGGCCTTATTGCTAAGGCAGCAATTTCTTACCGAAACTTTCTTTAATTAAGTATGACCTTCTACTTTGAATGTATAACACACACTCGAATTTGATAAAAGTATTTATTTCGAGGAAGACTATCACCATTTCTGTCCGTTTGTGGATATTTATTTTTATTTGAAAATCGAGAACATAACCGAAAAATAAATGCGTAACAATAGCTTCTCAGAACACACAACAAATATTTATCGAATTAACCAAACCATTAATATTCATATTGGACGTGCTAAATACAGATAACTGTTCATGAACACTTCTTTATTTCAAAATAATTGGTATTATTAACGTCTTGTTAACGTTTGCAATGAATAAACTGAGTACTTTAGATCCAAAGCGTGATTATCGTAAACATCTTTGTTAATAATTAACGCTATTTGCCCCATATCTGGGTAGTCTGGATGTTTTTGGGAGATAATTGTAGTAAGTTAAGTGATTATTATAGGTTTAAACCCGTAATATAAGTACGAGTATTTAACCTTTTGACCGCCAACGTCGTATATAAATGACAAGCCCTTGCATGCCCTGTACGCCAACGTCATTTATACGTAACAAAAAACGGGCTCTTAAAAATATGATATAAACGTGTTGCAAACGATTAGTGATTTATTTATTTTTCGTAGGTATTTTTTTTTTTTTTTGCTGTGGCGTTCAGGGCACGGCAATGCGTTTATAGCGTAGCGTTCAAAAGGTTATGGCAAAATTAATGACATTAAATAAATAAACAAATATCCACTGACATTCAGACAGCGCCATCTAGCCCTAAGTTAAGCGTGAAGCCTGTATTATGGGTACTAAACAACGGATAAACATACTTATTACCATTACAAAGATTGGAAAAACTGTCGATACTATCGATAGTACTGCAATATATTTATGCGATAGGGTAGGTTTTCAAGGTGACTATCGATAGAGCAACAACACTAGCGTGTCCATTACGTCAGCTTAAGTATAATTACGGCATTACTTATATTGTAACCTTCACAGGCGCATTGGCACACTTTCAGCGCTTCAGACGCTTGCACGCTGCAACCAATCACGGTTAACCCGTTTCCCGGTTGCTTTTCAAACTGCGCCAACAGTGTACTTGTTCATTTTTATTTTGCACTTTCGCAATCTATTGTGTGGTTAGAGGAGTCAAGTGTTGTCAACGCTTCAGATTTTCCGTATAGGAGGAAGTGTCATTGAATCGATGTTAGGTTTTCTTAGATATTTCTATTAAATAAAGTTTAACTGAATTGATCTAAGTTTTATGAGTCCTTATATTTATATTAATAACTTGGTAGTGAGGTATAGTTGTTTACAATAATAGTGTTAACACAGTATTTAACCCATTAAACGCCGGGATCCATTTTATGCAAAATAATAGAAAATCTATTGTGTCTGGCGCCTAAAGGTGTCATTGGCGGTCAAAGGGTTAAATCGCAAAGTTGTGTTTGGAATCTCTGAACTTCATGCATTCGAAGCGCCTCGGATGGCAAGTTTTCGGCCTGTCACAGTTCCTATCTGGCTATTAGTTTTAAAAGTATGTTCGCATGCGGCATATAACTTATTTCAATCCGGTAGTTCCTACCATCCGCAATAAAATAACAAACCTTTTTTTTTATTAAAGCGCACCAATTTTAAATGTCGTTTCATTGATTTGCAATACTGTATTTTTAAATACACTGAAACCAATTTATATAAGGTCCATTGATGATATTGAACAATGATGTCACATATCACTAATCTCCGAAGACTTCTGTTTATTAAGTCTTTGCTAATCTCATACAAAATATATGTTCCTTTTTGACAAAAAAGTATGTCAACGATTAGTGCTGGTCAACAACAGGATCACGAGTTTTCCACATTATAAAAGCTTATCTTTCCTAAATAGATTTTCCGTGCTGGTCACAGCACAACCAGTTCCTTGATCCACATTACGGAAGACATCAGGTCGGGCATGGAGGTTGGGAATCTGACTGTGCTAGCACTGCTTGATTTTAGCAATGCTTTCAACACAGTAGATTCTGATATACTTCTCGGTATATTGTGCTCTCTTAACGTATCTCCATCAGTAGTTCACTGGTTTCGTAGCTATCTCACTGGACGAAGACAGCAAATCTGTGTTGAGGATGCACTGTCTTCCTGGTTTGATGTCAGTGCTGGTGTTCCTCAAGGTGGAGTTTTATCCGTTACTATTTTCTATTTTTATCAATTCTATCTCAAATAACTTTCTTTCTTCCTACCATCTTTATGCAGATGATTTACAGATCTATGCGCAGGCACCTCTTGAACATCTAGCAACAGCCGTACAGACGATCAACACTGACTTAGAACGTATATCTCAGTGGAGCTCCGACCATGGGCTTAAAGTGAACCCTAGCAAAACACAGTTGATTATGGTTGGTAGTTCTAGGATGACCTCTAAAATTAAATGGGAGACATTACCCGGAGTTGTTTTTGATGGAGCTGCTATACCCTTTAGTAAAACTGTTAAGGACTTGGGTATAATTATTGACAATAACTTATCCTGGGCTACCCAGGTAACAGAAGTAAGCCGCGAACTGTTCGCGTCTGCTGGTGCTCTAAGAAGGTTACGTAACTTTTTACCGATTTCAACTAAGACTGCATTAGCGATGTCGCTTTTACTTCCTTTACTAGATTATGCTGACACCTGTTATCTTGACCTTAGTGAGGCCCTATTGGATAAGCTTGAGCGACTTCAAAACTTCTGCATCAGATTCAAGTGGCTGCCAATTCGCCTCCGCCGGAATACTCATATACTGTCCATGCTTTACAATATTCTCTTCTCTCGTCCTTCTGCTCCTTCTTACCTTAAGGACCGTTTCAGGTTCCTTGGAGATGCACATTCACGTACTTTGCGGTCATCTGATAACCTCCAGCTTGAAACGCCAGTCCATTCCACAGGTTTTGCTGATAAATCTTTTTCAGTGCATGCAGTACGCTTGTGGAATGCATTGCCTGTTGAGATTCGACGAGCTCACTCAATGGAGAGCTTTAAAAGTAAATTGAATAAGCACTTACTTGCTACTTATTCTTAGTTGCTTCAACTGCTTTTTTATTATTATTATTTTTGTAGTTACTTATATATGTACAATTTTATTTTTTATCTACTTTTCTTATTATATATGTATAAATTCCTTTTATTCTGTAGCTATTGTCCTTTGTTTTTATTTTATTCTTTTACCTGTTCTCTTTTTATTTCAATATGAATATGAATGTGTATTTATGTATATTTATTTAGGTTTAAATGTATTTTTATTTTATTTTATAGCTAATTGCACAAAAATCCCCTTTTTAAACTTTTTTCTTCTTTCTCCATCCTAAGGTTGCCTGGAAGAGATCGCCTTGCGCGATAAGGCCGCCCATTGTACTTAATGAGATTTAATTTTCTTTTCTCTGTATTTCGTTTTTAAAAATGCAATAAAGTATGTAATAAATAAATAAATAGATCATCTATACCTATTTATTCAGCAATTAGTTTCTGGTGTTTGCTAACAAAATCAGAATACAGGCTAGTTTTTAAAATTTTGAGAATGTAGTGACAAGCGTGGTGCACTAAAGCATTTATTGGCATTATGAGTTAATCACTCTTATCTCAAGTTTAGATTGAAGAAACAGCCTCTAAAAAGATATTGTTTGTACATAGGTTGTCACTCAATGCATTAGAGATGAATCTTGCTTAGTATTCAAGTATAATTTGCTATTGCGCGCGCACCTCTGTCCCGAGCATTACTAGTCTTAATTAAAATACCAAAGTAAAAACAGACCAATCCACTTGACTCTGGTTTTACAACAGTCAAAAATAATCATCATCATAAACTCATTAAACGTCCCCACTGACGGGCACGAGCTTACTCGTATACGGTGATTAGACCTTAGTCGTCCAGTGCGGATTGGCCGACATGAATCTCTTCGCAGGCGTGCGCAGGTTTCCTCACGATGTTTTCCTTCAACGCAAGAGCGCCGGATTACGTACTTATATTTTCGAAAATTCGAAAACACATTGGTATGTGGTGGGATCTGAAACTGTTGCCCTCCCGGAGGAGGAGGAAGGCAACAGTCCACACCATTGAGCCACCGACGCTCAAACACCGTCAAAAATAATATTTACCTATAAATAAATATTGCATAAGTCCTGATAGTGTATTAAATAAATAAAAAATGTATTAGTACGTAAATACTATACTATATAACTTTAAAATTGACCACTTACTGGTAATATCATAAACAACAACGGCAACAGTGGAATCCCTGATGTACGAGGGTATCAAGGATCTGAACCGCTCTTGGCCTGCCGTATCCCAGAGCTGCAGTCGCACCGTGCGGTCTTCCAGGTACATTGTCTTCGACAGAAAGTCGATTCCAATAGTTGCCTGCGTATGATATGACATTGTACATAGTAACACAATTCTGTCACAAAAATAAAAGATATACAAGTCAATTTTTTTTATTTACAATAAAATTATATTCATTTTAATTACAATTAAATATAATTCATGAAATTTTGTAAAATACATGCAAATAATTAAAAAACAGTATGGAAACTCATTAAATTAATATAAATCCTTACAAGCACAGCTCATATATTTGGAAAATTAAAAAAAAAAATAATTGTCATACGGTAGTTTCATTACTTAAATAGGCAGCCTGTTATGCATGTCAAGTTTAAGTGATAATCAGCCTTTCCCTATTCCTTGTATTTTGTACATTTGTTCAGGGGTTTTAGCTGTTAGAACCTTATTTTTGTTCAGCACAAAGTATCTTAGGCCCGTGAAGTTGGCAATCAACTGATCTTACACCAAAAACCTTCCTTGAGATAAACCCTAGCCTTTTCCTTAAGCTAAAACATTGGGTGCCACAATCTGTCAATGAAATAACTCATCAATAACTATTCCTCTGTGATTAATTCAATGATTTCTGTCACTCAGAAGTCAGTGAGCAATTTAATAAAACTAAAAAAAGCAGCAATTATGTAACATTATATTAACAATGATAAATATATTGTACTCTTTTTCAGGTAAGCAAAGGACCATTAAGTTTTAATTGGAGCTTCTTGAATGATCAAAATTAAAATAATTTTACACTTTAGTATTACTTTTAATGTTCAATTAAATCTTTTATATTCATATGTGCATATTTTCACTTTGGCCTAATTCATGCTATTACTTAAAATTTACAGAAAAAATAAAAAAAAAATAATTAAATAATCTTGCATGAACAACAGTTTCATGGAAAATGTTTCCAAATTAATATAATGATATCACTACAACACTTTCTATTAGTGTGTGGGCTTTAAATTATATTTGATGACTAATAGTGATGTCATGATACAAAACAATTAACAAACCCCACCACTCCAATAAGATTTTCTAACTAAATTTTAGAATTGAATTTAATGTATATGAATGGTACTCACCTGGTATGTGTTATCAAAGCTATCATACATGAACCTAGTGATGAGTGAAGTTTTTCCCACTGAAAAAAAGTTACATGTCAGTGCATTCATTAACTGTACCAGTTGAAAAACACAATCAAATAACATGATTGATAACGGGTCTAAGGCCGTACGATGCGTGAGAACAGTTTAAGTACGGTTCAACGCAAACGCTCGTATTACTCAGAGAATGTAACCTACATCAGAACAATACGATTAGAATTGTCAAAAGTATGGCTCAACGATCCCGGCGAAAGAAAATCCATCCCCTTATAATTCAACAACCCCGCCACTCTAGGCAATGTAGGTCAGTAATTCGATAAAGTCTAGACGAATCTATACTTATGTACTTACTGTAAATTCGAAACTGTATTAAAAATGTACGACGACAGAGAAATAATTTACTTGAAACTTACCGCTCTGCTCTCCAAGAAACACGAGTTTGAATTTACGTAAAGGATTTCCGAATTCTCCTGACGCTGACATTATGAATTTGGTTAATTAATTTGCTAAACTATAATTTCACAGTAAATTCTTATCACAGAAAACTACATGAACAATGACAGTTCGAAGCCACTCCTGCAGCACGCACACGAGCGCAGCGCCGCCACGTTACGGCAGACTGACGGCGCGACGCGCAAGCCAACTCAGCAATTTTTTGCAAGATTATTTATTTATATTCCATATTTGCACAAGTAGATCAATTAGATTGTCTATTGTGTGGTCGCATTGTAAATAATGTGTTCTAAAATTTTCTTTTTACGCACACGTATACTCTACAAATGACATATTTATCATTTTTATTCCTGAACGAAGTACAAAGTTGCCATTACAATATTCCGAAATTCAATTCAGATAAAATATTAATTGTAAATTACACAATTTAAATTTCAAAACATAGGTGGAAAACCATATATCGGGTGTATATATATATGTATATATATATATATATATATATATATGTACCAACACTTTGTGTACCAATACATACGGATTTTTGGTGATCTTAATTATATGAAATAATACAAACTCAATAAATAAATACAACTCATAGGCTTATGATCTTTATTGAAATAAAATACAATGTACAAAACAAAATCATAATCACAAAATAATGTATTAATATCACAATAGCCTTCTAAAGTTTGAGAAATCGAGAAATGTCATCATGTACTCCTTTTGTATGTAGGCCTCAATAAAGAAAGACAGTTTAGTATTCTGATAATTAGACAATCTCAATAACTAATATCATGTTATATTACAAGTTTAACCAGAAAATTATTCCATGGCACCTATTTTGAACTTAAACATATGGTCAGACAATTACACACTGGAATAAAATTCAATCATTTTGAAAATTAGAAATGCTAAAGTTTACCAAAGAATAACTTATGTAGATTTCTGGTAAGGTGTATGTACATTTTGGCATGTAGTTGTTATTATAAATATATTACATTCAATAAATATTTTTTTCTTTATATCTACCTGTTCTCTCGCCATTTTCAGTCAAGTTACTAAAATATATTAATCTAATGAATTCTCAGAATACTTTGTTATAAGTTGTAGTGATTCCCATAAGGCTTAAACTATATACATTGAAATGTGATCACTGCACTAAAACCAAAATAACTCATATCACAAACTATTTATGTTAGTAGGGAAATATTTGGATCACAACACTTATTTGGGTCAAAGGTGAAAAGAAACCATATCAGTCTACATCATGTTTAACATCATAGGCCATGTTTAAGCAGCAAATCTTCGAGGTGGAAACATATTTTCTTCCACAACAATGACACCACAAAGAAGATCATAACCAGTACGGTTGTGCCGGAAAACAAAGAGTACCACACAAAGTGGAAACAGAAGGGAGATGAGAAAATTCTTCATGAGTGATCTAATAAGAGCTATAAGGAATGTCAAGGATTTTCCAGGGTATATTAATACAGTTTCCTTGGGTCGACCATCAACTGGAACTACAGCTGAAGCAGTGATGACGCGAAGTCCAAGAATAGCCTTCCCTGGAGTGGCTCCCCCAATGCGCCCTGCACTTCCACTCAAACATATAGCCTGAAATGCCAAAAATGTTTAACAAGTAGTTATTCATATATTTTTTTTCTTACGAAGGAAACTAGGCCAACATTTTCCAATGGTTACTGGTGCATACTGGATGAGAAATATAGAGGTCCATGATATCTAATGCAATATTGGGCTGGTCTGTTATATGTTGAAGATTTTAAAAAGGTAGCATCTAGTCATGATTCTGTTCTTTATAAAAAGAGTTGAATATTGATTGGTAGCAAATAAACTCACCTCAAAAATGCACACAATTGCACGATAAATTACTTCCAAAAATAAAATTTCTGATGTTAACTCCATTGCATATTTGTAATCATCATAGTGCTCACTGAACTTGTAAAAGTCAAACTTTTCCAAGTCTCTGAAATAAAAGTAACAGATGAATTCTTTTTATCCCTTATGATCAAATTAACAATTTCCCAATTTTAAACAAATTTAATTTTTCATATTGGAATAGGAAATAAAACATAGAAATAGGAATATTTCAGTTCATATAAACCATATACAAATTTTTTTGGAAGAATTCTTACATCATCTCAATAAATTGTATCATAATAGAGCAACTTACATCATTTCAAAAATATCCACTGCTGCAAATGTAACCATTAATTTCAGTATGAACAAAAGCATGAAGTCAATAAATTCAGCTAGCAATCTTTTATACAAAGGAGGTATGATGTACTCATATCCGCCATTACGCGCTATAACTGAAACAAAAGCATGACTTAATAGGTATATAAAATAAAATTTAAGTAAATAATAATATAAAGAAAATGGTATTTGTACCATTTATTATTAAAGTTATTAAGAAAATCAGACATTTGAAAGATAAAAACCTTCTGCGGCAGTAAGTTGTTCATTACGAGCATTTGGTTCTGGAATATTACGCGCAGGATTAGGTACTTGAAAAGGAAATTGTTGACCCTGCACCTGATAATTATTATTCAATAATGGCATATTTGTGGGATTGTTTTGCAATCCCTGGAAAGTCATCATGTAATACGGGAAACATGTTGAAAAATTTTGATACATTTGAGCTTGTTGAATCCACAATCGTAGAGCCTGAAAATAAGCTTCCCGTTCTGACACTGCGGGCGGCGAATCGCCATTTCCAGTCGGTTCTCCACCTTCTCCCAGAGGTCTTCTATTACGCGTCTCGTCAACCTCGGCCATCTCTTTAGATTACCATGTAATCGAAAAAGTAAGAAGGTATTTGTTTTGTAAATTAAAATAATAGTAGCAAAGTAGGAACACGTCAGTTTTGTTGACAATAGTGACAGATGTTCCAATGTTTGGGTTTTGACATCCATTTTCAGATCAAAATTGGGTAACATCGTATTTGTGATTGTATTCGCATAAATAATATAATAAAGCTTACATTTAAAAATACTTAGTAATCAAATAATATAAAAGACTTTAAAATACGTCATGGTTAAATCTGTTGCATTTTTATCAACATCTCTCGACGCATATCTGAAACTTAGCATTACTACATATATTATAAATAATAATATGCAATAATCACACGTCATTTTGAAAATGACGACCGGATGCTAGCAAATGCGTGCGCAATAATGGTGGTGTGTGACTGGAATATTGAAATTATATTGTAGGTTAGAATACATTGAATTACCTGTAAAGTGTCTATATTGGTCACTGTTGTGCCTCAACTTATAGAGGGCATATAGTGCTTAACCCTTGACTATAGTATTTACAAACAAAGAGCAGGGACTATCGTTAACGTTTGTATTTACTTGATTTTTGCTCATCGCAATGCTATGTTCAATGTGGACTTTATGTGGTAAATAAATGCGAGCGGACTCCATTGTCATACTGCGTATACTGTAAGTACACCCTGTCCTTAATGTATAAGAGCTAATAGCTAAAAACACGTATTTAACAGGTTCTGCCGGTCTATTTTTATTATTCAGTATTTTTTTTGTGTACCAGGTGAAATTCTACTCGTTACCTGCGCTGAAGTTATTATAAATTATTGTGTGCTGTTGCCAGTTGGTAATACATGGTAATATAAACAGTGTTCGATGTAGGCCTTGAATATCAATCAAGAATGTACTTGTAGTTTCATCCTCGCATACTAATGACTACAAATTCGGGGTAAATAAGTTTGAAATATGCAACTATAACGCATTTATCATAAACCATCAGTTAAAACATTAAATGTTTTATATTTGTTCTTATAAAATAGCAATGGAACTTAGACAATTAATTCTAAAGTTTGGTTATAGTTTGGACTAAAATTAGTTTAGTTAGTTAGTATGTTATCTACTGTGTTTTCATATGAATTTTTTTAAAAGTTGTACTAAAGGTGTTTAACAGAACAAGTACATTTTCTGCTAAAAATTTTTTTACTGTTGAGTTTTTCATTAGTTGTATATAAAATATTATAGGTTGCTCATTTTAAACCTTAATCCAAATTCTTGAAACACATAGATATAAAGGGATACTTTGAATTAAGAACATATAAGACAAAATTCAGCAACTTCACTGTAGTTTTGAGATGACTGTTATTTTTCACACTGATTGTTTCATGTTTCCACTTGCCACTAGGTAAGCTGCCTGCTACATTGCCAACTTTACTTAAAACAAGATTGATTACTCCAATCATATGATAAACTTCATGTTTTGTGTCTAGATAGGTCTTCTCTTTTCAAAACAACCATTATTGCATTGGTATTGTAGGACAGAGTCCTCATAGATGCAAGAATAAATAAATAAAATTCTCTTCAACCTGTTGCAGTCTGATGTTGGATGTAGGTCTCCTCCATTTTGCGCCAGATGTCCTGGTCCTCTGCTTTTCTCATCCAACCTCTTATTTCTTTTTTGAAAGTCATCGGGCCGGATGGCGCCCTACGCCACGCTTGCCAAGAAGCAGACTCACTCTAGAACTGTCTGCTTCAATGGCCATCGGTTCTGCGACATACGTGACAGCCCACTGCCACTTCAACTTGGTGATCCGGGGTGCAATGTTGGTAGTGTTGTCGTTCTCTTACGGATGAAATCATTTCTTATCTTGTCCCTATGAAAAGACCCTCAGGATAGCCTCTTCATTGCGCTAATCCAATCCCGCAGGCAATCCTGCAGTCAGTGTCCATGTCTCAGTTGCGTAGGTTCGTACAGGTAAGACGCGTTGCTCAAAGACTTTCGTCTTTAAGCATTGCGGAATTTATGACGCTGGGACTTGACGTAATTTGCCGATATATATTTGTGCCTGCTTAAATAAATGTATATTTTATGTATATAGCCGCAAGTGATTTGATGTAATGTATTGTTTCTAGGAAAGATTTTCTATTTTAAAACACTCATTTTTGTACAGGCATTGTAGGGCAAATACCTGAAGTAAATAACTGCACGACTGAAAACTTTCGAGACTCTTTAAATAACTGTATATATACATGGGTTATACAGTGGGGAACAATTATATAATAAGAAACACATCGTTGTATGACCATCGGTTTAAAATCAATATCAAAATTCATTTAATCAGATTAGGCTTACAAAAAGCACTTATGAACGTCAAAAAGAATCCAAAAAATACATTTAAAATACCAAAGTAAAGCACAATAATGAATTTTGATACTTGGAAAAATGGTTGCAGTCCATAAACGGACGGTTTGACGGCGCCGAGTTCCAATCGACTTACCATTAGTATGAACGTCGCATGAGCCTCGTCCCTTTTAGCAATACGCGTCACATGCCCGTCAAAATGCGTGTGACACGAATAGTAATCGTTGCCGAGTTCTTACACGATTGTTGGTGCGAACACCTCAACAGGGCTCCGATTCTGGTAAATTCTATCTTTGACCCTTTAACCCTTAGATAAAAAATAACGAGATGCCAAATAATGTCCAAGTCGCTTAACAAATTTGTGGCCTTATTTATGGCATAATATTACTCATTAAAATGTTGACCTCTCAACGCGTCATTAAAAGGGTACAAAATCAAAAGCACGAGCATACTACTATGTCACTATGACATGTATGAATGAAAATTCTGCCCAACTGGCCCGATGGGCAGACTAGCCGCGGACACTGAGTTTGTGCATATAGTTAGTTCATTGTTTAACTAAGATTAACCATTACGTCAACTGTCACTAAAGCGTCAAATTACTTTTAAAATATCTTTAGAATTTCTACCAACAATTGTGACACAATAGTAATCCTTGACGATAATCATCGTTATCAGCTCATTTAAAGCCCACACCGGGAGACACGAGCCTATCCGTATAGGGTGTACCAGGCCTTAGTCGTCCACGCGGACCCAGTGCATATTGGCCGTCTTTACGCACAACCTTTGAATATCTTCGCGAGGTGAAAAAAGTGCTATGATTTAAATAGTAGAATATCAAACTTGCAAAAATGTACTATTGAGACAATAAAGATAGAATGGGTGCATTTAAAATTAGCGGAATTAGGGCCATGATAATTTTACACCACTGCGGTAGAAACCGAACCGTATCTCTTGTAGGCACCATTGATACTTATTGTTAAACACTGTATTATCTGCAGATCGGTTACGGATTGTATATTTTGTACGCTTCATTGAACCGCACTTTTACAAGGAAAATTGGTAACAATATGAGTTAATAGTTTACATTACAACTAATACATATCTAAGGAAATACGTAATGATTCCATTAAGTTTCTCTAATTCTGTAGTCACTATCCGATTGTTGGAAAATAAAAATGCAAGTCAGGTACCCATTACAAAGCCAATAAGACACCTATTACAATGTGTAAAGGTTCACGTGGTAAGATAAGCAACTATTACCAAGAAATAAGGAGAATCCTTTGCGACTTAAACCGGTCGTTTACCTATCTGGTCCCTGACTCATAGGCGATTCAAGTTCCACTTGAGATCTAATTGTTAAGTGATTAGTCATGGGTAGGGCAGGCGGTGACCGTTTTTTACTGAGGTACATTATATTCATAGTAATTCTAGAGGTAACACGAGTACTCTGCGTTATTGAAGATGGTTAGGAAAATGTACGAAAATTTCCATATCTTTTGGAAGACTTCCGCAGAACGATTCAGTTGAAAGTATCTACTTGGTTTTTTTTTAATTTTTTTTTATTGCTTATGTAGGCAGTATTGGTATTGGTTATGTAGGAGCTGGCGGCCCCTCTGATGGAAAACGGTAACTGCCGCTCATGGACAACTGCAATGCTAAGGGCAATACCATGCCGCTGCCTACCAAGAGGAAAGGGCTCTCTTTAAACCTCGTTTGAAGAAGGACATGTCGTAGTTATTAGGGAACACCGAGGCTGGGAGGTCGTTCCATAATTTGCACGCACGCGAAAGGAACGATCGTTGGAAACGAACGGTTTTGGAAGCGAAAGTTTCCAGGTGGTATGGATGGACCCTAGCTCGGCGTCGAGTCGTACGATGGTAAAACGGAGACACCGGCATGTTATCAAACAGTTCCTTCGAGCACTCACCATGAAAAAGCCTATAAAACACACAAAGAGAGCTAAAGTCTCTCCGGAATTCCAAAGACTCTAAACTGTTTGTGAGATCAGAATCACCGACAATTCGGACAGCACGTCTTTGCAAAGCGTCAAATGGGACAAACTGGTATTTGGTATTGGAATTAGTAAATATTGGAAACGTTACCGGATCTATCATCATCGTCCAGCTCATTATATGTCCCCTCCGGGGGGCACGAGCCTACCCGTATAGGGTGTATTGGCCTTAGTCGTCCACTCGGGCCCAGTGCGGATTGGACGACTTCACGCACAACCTTTGAATCACTCCGCAGGCGTGCGCAGGTTTCCTCACGATGTTTTCCATCACCGTAAGAGCCGATGCTCTTATAACGTACATATAATTTCGAAAATTCAAAATTGGTATCACACATCACATCACATTGTTATGTGGCGGGATTTGAACCTGCGCCCTCCCAATCGGAAGTTAACAGTCCACACCATTGAGCCACCGACCTATCATACTTTAAAAAGTGCTTTTCTCATTAAAAGTGCCGGCTCACATTTCACCATCCCCATCCTTCAAAAGGTGACCCGTATATGTTCCACTCTAACCCCCTTTTTAGCTTTTCATTCAAAATAATGTAAGAATATTGCAGGCATTGTGACTTTAGTCAACCTTTATGTTATCAAATATCAAACCATTATGTTCAACACAATTATTGACAACTTTGCATTTAAATAAAATGATCCCTGGAAGCGCCAAAGTTGCAATATCATAAAACACTGTGACAAATTGCAATTGCATTACACAACAAGCCTTAAGAGCTGCATCACCGAGCGCATCCTGTCTCCTCCCTGTTGTGTCCCATGACTGCACAAAGCAATAAAATCGCTACCAATTCGTATTTAAGATCTAAAGTTGACTGCACGGCAGTTAAAGTGTCCCTGTATACGAAACACCGGTTACAATTTGATACGCTTATTTGTCAACCTACATAACATCTTGATACTTCTATCTGCTTACTTAATTCTAGTTGTACACAACTTTGTGTTTTGGAATTATATACACATATTACATTCATGTCATGGTGTATGTTTCTTTCATTGAAAAAAAAATCCACATATGGTAGCTCAAATAACCTGTACGTAAACAGTAAAAGTATTTTGTTATCATCAGCCTACAACGGCCCACTGCAGAGTACAGGCCTTCCCGCAGAGATTGAGCTGTAATGCCATAACCCACCACACGGGCCCAATGCGGATTGGTGTTAACCACTAATATTACCGGATGGTGGGCAGCAGCGCCATCCTGCGTACTGCTTTACACTGCGGTCACCAACCCGCCTGCCCAGCGTGGTGACTACGGGCATTAACCCCCCATGAGCAGCGCCAACCAAAATCGGCCCCCAGTTCCCGGCAGCCCCACTATTCCCGACCACGGCAGCGGTCGCGGTCACGGTGGGGCGGGGGGTGCGAAGAATCCCCGGGTTACGGTAGGCTGCCACAAAAAACTATATTTGGCTACGTACAATGGACGCACGATACGGCTGGACCATCACCTCTCCGAATTAGAAGAAGAGCTGAGTCATATTAACTGGAGCATACTGGGGTTATCTGAAGTCCGAAGAGAGGGGGAGGACATGATGACCCTGGACTCCGGAAACTTGCTCTACTTCCGAGAAGGTGATAGGGTTTCCCAGGGTGGTGTCGGTTTTCTGGTTCACAAGTCCTTGTCAGCAACGTTGTAGTGTGTCGAACCGGGTAGCGTACCTTGTACTTAAATTCACCGACAGGTACTCCCTGAAGGTGGTACAGGTATATGCGCCAACCTCGTCACACTCTGACTAAGAGGTTGAAGCCGTGTATGAGGATGTCTCCAGAGCCATACATGGCACAACTTCGACCTTCTATAATGTTGTTATACGTTTATTTCTCTCACAAAGATTAACTAAACAATCTTACATAGTTAGTAAACTTATTCTAGAAGTGAGAGACTGGAGCCCGACATAGGTTTGTACAACCGGTTTAACGGGTCACCAGGCCGCCCACCGCAGAAGGCAAGAAAGAAATGCTTACATAACGAACTTAATAAAATAATATAAGGGCTCTCGAATGTGTGTTATGTATATTGTGTGTATGCGTGACTAATCGTGTAATGTTAGTGGTAGCTACACGTAGTCTACAATGTTGTTATGGGGGACTTCAACGCTAAAGTGGGAGTACAAGAACGCGGCGAATCGAAAATCGAACTTCATGGATTGGGGCGCAGGAATCACAGGGGGCAGATGCTGGTCAACTTCCTCGAAATGGAGGGCTCTTCTTGATGATTTTTTTCTTTAAGAAGAAGGCTCAGAGAAGATGGACCTGGCAGAGCCCGAACACTGTGACAAGAAACGAGATAGATTTTATTATGGCGATAAGCGATATATATTTAAAGATGTCTCGTGGTCAACAGGATTAAACCAATAGTGTCACGACTGTCCGAGGACACTTTGAATCTATGTTTTCAGGCCGAACGGTCTCTTAATAAATCACTCTTCAGACCTACGCCGCTCCAAATACACCGTGGGTCCGAACAGTTCCAATTTGAACTTCAAAATCGATTCGACTCGCTGGAAACCACTGGCGACGTGGACGAGATTACCGACAACGTGGTGAAGGCGGTGTGTACTGCAGGTCGCAGCATTTCCCGCCAATGAACGAGCTAAGTCGTCCAACTTTCTCCCGAAACCCTGATGAGACTAGACGCGAGATGCCATCTGCTGCTGTTGCTTCGCGGAATATCAGCTCTCTCCAAGCGGATACGAAAACTTTTCGCAGGACCTCCGTGCATACGGTAAGCTACTCATGTCCTAACGGCAACAATTCCGCAATAAAGACGAAAGTCTTGAGCAATGCTCCTACTCGTACTAACATACGCAGCTGACACTTGGACACTGACTGCGGGATTGGTTCACAAGTTCAAAGTCACTCAACGCGCAATGGAGCGAGCTATGCTTGGAGTCTCTCTTAGGGATAAGATTAGAAATGATTTAATTCGTAAGAGAACTAAAGTTACCGACATAGCCCGCCGGATCAGCAAGTTGAAGTGGCAGTGGGCTGGTCACGTATGTCGCAGAATCGATGGCCGTTGGAGCAGACATAGTGTTAACCACTAATATTTTATACAATTTTGTTACAAAAAGCATAGATAAACATTTTATCAATAGATAAGACGAATTTTTTAGTTTGCGATTTTATTTAAGTGTCTTTTATTATGCGTAAAATATACTTAAAACAATTTCATTTGGACAATAAGACACGATTCTACGATTTCGCCCTTGTACAATGGTCACGTAATCATTTATTCTCGTGATAACAGAATGCGGAACGAGGGCGTTTCAAAGACAAGTGGTCCTTAGTCCTTACCCGCAAAATGTTGGTGTGGCGAGATTTGTCGGCGCGTAGCGGAGGTGTCGTGCCGCTATTGTGGCGTGACCTTTGACCTAAGTTAACGACTGAGCTTCAGCACCAAATAGCAACTCTCTAGACAGACGTTCAAAGAAGATTGTTTATCAAATTTTGTTTGCTTTCGGCATCTGGTGTTAGCTCGATTCAAGCGTATGGAAATACCCGTGCCATTGAACTCGCTTATGTAATTGCTGAAACGTTGCTATTTTAAAACTGACGACTTTGATTTTAAGGTAAAGCCATATACTTTATTAAAGGGTCTACAAATTATTCAGACGGCGATTTGTGTCGATCACGAACACCAGATGGCCTAAACACATTTGATCGATTTTGCTTTGATTCCGAAGTTACCTGTCTTGATCTATTAGCCGTGTTTTTGTTGCTGATAAGATTACGTTCGTCACCTATAACGCCTCGATTCCTCAATACATTGTTAATTCGGTGAGATTGGCTAACTTTTGATGTCAATCGCCTGTGGGCCCCTACCGGGCCCTTCGGAAGGAGGGGAGCCTCAAACTCGGGCCATCAAGTATGCATGAGCGATGTTTTCCGTTTCGCCGATGTTTTCGATCGCATCTGAACATGTTGAACCCATTGTCGATAGGTTTTATCCACAGACATCCGAATAACAATTAGACTGGACAAGCCGCCAAGTTTATAGGCAGTCCCAGTGTCGCAATTACTTTTCAATTCTTACCTGTGAAAAGATATTATATTTCTTGGTAAATTTTACTGATTCACTGCGATGATGGCATGTTACAATTGCACAGAATGGCATTTTGGAAAAAAAACGGTAATTTCTTCTAAAATTCGTGCGTCTTCATTCGTCTCACGGAGCGTAAACTATAGCCAGTGTATGCTCGTTGAGCATACATTTGTCGCACTTTTTAACGCGGCTTGCCCCATCTCCTGTATTGGGAAATCTGTGGTTTTATCTATTTGTGTTATGTATGATTAAGACAATCGCACTATAGGCGAAATTTTGTGAACGTGTTTTTACTACTTCCTGTATAAAGGCTGAAGCGATTTTGATAATAAAAAATATTGATGTAGCGAACAACCTGGATTAACACATTCGCAACGTTTTACTGTAGATAGATATCTTATGCCGCAAATAACAATGTGGGGTTAAGCTACTATTAAAAGTGAAGCTATACCGTCTGAAAAGACGATGAATAATGTGCTCTCAGCTGAAAACAGATAAGCGGTTAACGGGGGCCCTCACATGGTTACGAGGTGACGTCATAAACCGGCGGTATGGAGAGCAATAGGGTTATTTATTTATATTTCATGAAGCCCGCCAATAATAACAAACGTGCCAAAAATGTTGCCATGTATAAAAAAAATTTTCTTTATTGAACCCGTCTGCGCATTTATGGTTTCCACAAAATAGTGTTCTATTATGACAGCGGGGCATGGCTCGCTGGAATCCTATTTATTATTCATCAGCTTGCGCACGTATTGTGGCGAAGGTCGGCTGCGAGCGACAGGGCCGTTGCTCCTTTTGTGTAATCTGGAAATACAATGCGATCGACAACTGGTAGACTCGTTTTTCTAATGTTTGTAAGGAATTCTCAAATGTTATACTTATGAAACCAACTTTTTTTTTTCTAGTACTCGGAAATTGCTACTTCATCTTAAATACATTATTCGTATGCAAATTATAGTTGAAACGGGTTTTTACGAAAGGAAATCTTATCGTCAAAACAAAAGAAGTGAGGTATACGTGTTGTTTTTGATTAGCTTAATTTTTATGTAGTGTGTTCTTACGAATAATATTTGAAGATATGGTCTTTTGGCCTGTTTTTCTCATCTGGCCTCCATAATCTTACGCTTGCCATATCCCATTTACACTTGTGCCCCAAATACTGTAGTTAATTAAGATGTGGACATAATTAAAAAAATATTGTTTAACGCTTGTTATGAAAATTGTCCCGGAGGAAGTCTTGTTCCTCCGAGGAAAATTACCGACATTTTTATACCGAAAACTAGAGAAATATCCATAAAATATCGAATCCTTTATTTTTCTCTAACAACAAAGGGCATGAACAGTGCATCAGCCTAATATAGTGACGTCATATAATGACGACCGCCCTTCCATTTAAAGTTTATGGAATATCAGTATTGACGGATCGAAAAAGTAGCTAAGTCAGTCCATATAAGTACCTTATATAAGAGTAGGTTTAAAATATTATTTCACGAGTACAAAACCGCCACAGTATTTTCTTTTAAATTCTAAATAAATAATCAGCTTGAATTTTTTTAGCGAACGTAATTTACTTAGTAGTATTATACAAAAATGAAGGGCAGAAAAAACTAACCTGGAGCACGTAGTGTTTATAAAGATAATTGGTAAAAGTGTCAACGTGATCTTAAAAGAATCTATATTGGCTTATTTAGTGAACATTTCCCTGTAAAAGACCCAGTTGTCTCGTTTCTTCCGAACATGTGACTCGTTGTTTGTCGTCTCCAGCAGTGCGTACTATAACTTAATGTTTTGAATAATAAGATACTGTCGTCATGTAACGTAAATGCAAGGCCGCTCAATCTGAAACATTGTTTGTTCGTGTCTTTTCGGATTTTAATTAGAAACAAGATAATTTAGTAAGGCGGCGCTAGATGAACTCTGTTTGAAATTTGCTTGAAAAAATATTTATCTAACTATAAAGTTCTACTGCAGACAGGCCGTCCCACGCAGCATCGCTTTGGGGAGTTTGGACCGTAAACCACCACGCAGGCTCGGTACGGATTTGTGGGTGTTGACGACCTTAAGATAAAAACTTTAAAAAAATAATCAATTTTTAATTAATATTTTTGTCGACTCATCATGAAAATGATGAATGGATTTATATTGTGTGCGATTGTACTTTTCCTTTAAGCTTTTACTTTAAATTTAGATGTGTGCCAAAAGCGTAAAAAATCGAACAGGTCGATTCGCACACGATAAAAAACATCCGGGCGAAACACGTACTAAAATTATAATATTATTGAAAAATTCGTGCGTATCGACTACTTACTCCAACCCGCTGCGGCATCTTAAAATGGCACTTTTTAACACCCATCAACTCGGATTGTAGGTGGGTGGGTTAGTACGGCCCATTCTCTCCATAATTCTCATAAAGTATGTACTTATTTTGCAGTGAAACGTTATGTGTTTTTTAATAATTTCAAATGTGTATTAACCAAACTCACATATTACGACTGGCGAGATGATCCCGAGGGAAGCTGAAGAGCATAGCGAAAGACCTAATGTCTAGCAAAAAATTGACAGACCTAAGTTCAGCGGTGGACTCTGATACGTTGAAGAGAAAATATTTTGATGATGTCAGACTTGTGGATTCCGGAGACTGTTTTCCCACAAACAAAGAGCTTATATTGACAAAGCACACCAGTGTTAAATTGTATTGTGCCAGTTAATTGGTCTGAGCGTACGGGCAAACTTGACTCATGCGCACGCGCACCTGCTCCGTAGCGCCATCTGCCTTGTTTACTACATACGTTGTTAGTGTGTGCCTTCTCGTGTGTGCTAGGTAGACATGTTTGAGTATGCGGGTAAATGTTAAATTAATAGAGATAATTGGGTTAAGGTTGTAAAACTACTCATGGTCGAGTTGTATATTTGAATTCCGATAAAAAATACACGGCGTGTAAAGTTCGGGTAGTTTAGTAGTTACATTTGACATTCATAAGGGTCTGCTTGGAAAAAATTAATAAAAATTTCTGACATTGACTTTAACTTTATAGAGGAACAGAAATAAAATTAATTGTGTGCTAGACGTCAAACTGTAAAACGATTTATAAAACTCTGGCACCAGGGTAATCATGATTGTTCATAAATTTGGTTATCCTTACGCGTGTTACAGTTATATTTAGATTTGAACTCAATATGTTCTCATTGTTTTATTATTAATATAATTAAAAACATTTGATTAATTGATCCTATGAGTAAATTATTGATTTCGAATTTTTTAATTTCAATAATAATTGAATTATTGATCGTCGTTTAGATATTTTTTTCAGTTACAGGATTCGGGCGCCCATCAATGCTCCTAGTTTTGACTCATATTTCACTCTTTATTTGTGTTATGTTTATATGTAATTCTAATTATTTTACTTAAGTTGTTACGTGGACACACTGAGGTTACTTGCAAAACGACAAAGCTCCTCAAACTTTTAATGGTCAGTACAATGTTTTGTATTGTATGCCGACAGTAGAGGTCAAATGGAATTATTTTGCGAAGTTAACTTCAAAGTGTTTCCGAACTGTTTTGGAACTTTGTAGACGGGGAAAATTACAAAAAGTGTGACTCGCATACAAGTATTTATCTATCACGTGTTTCCCTCATTGCTGAGGTTAACATTTGGATGAAGATGACCCCTTAAAACTTATGCTTCAAATTTTGGCTGTGTTCCAATTTGATGTGCATGAGGAAAATAAACTAGTGATTTTTTATTGATAGCTGGATTGGGACCAGTTATTTGACAGTCTTCTTTATTGCTTAGTAAATTAAAATGCCTGATCAAAAATTATCTACTTGTACATTTGTTTATTTTTATTTATTTATTTAGACTCACCAACAATACATGCATACACATATTATAATATTACAGTGTTACATTTCAAAATTCTGATACATGTAACTATTATAGGTAAGTTCAGCTTAATCAATATATTATTATTACTTTTGTACTATAACTAGTTACAAGTTATTATATTATAGTGAAATTCCAATTCAAAGTAAACAATTATGTAGCCTCTGACTTCATGAAGTGCATGATCTTCCCTTTAAATTTTAAAAATGAATCATGAAATATGTTCAAGTCCTGTATTTTGCTACAGAGGAAGTTGTAATCATTTCGGATTCTACTCAAGAGAGACTGCAGACCAAGATTAGTTCTGAAAGCTGGTACATTGCATACATCGGTAGCAAATGTATTGAATAAAGATGATGATGCACCTTTTAATTGGTATGAGAGGAGCCACACCAGTAGACATGCAAATTAACGCGATCAGCGCAATATCAAATCGCTATTGAAGTTATATTGATACAATCCTATACAGAGGTTCGGTTATCGGAGCCGTAATCGCCGTCACACGTTGACACGATAATTATCATTGTTCCATAGATATGTGCAGCACGATATGTCCATCCGTGACGCAGCCAACTATGCTGTATTTATTATTGATACATTATTCATGAGACTCGAGTGGCACGAGTTGTTCGCGTCAGACCATTGTCGGTATATCACTAATAGAATGAACGATACGTTATATCAATTGAGGATATTGCTTGTTTACTTACAAGGGACTGTGTATAGTCTGAGAATACACCATTACCTATTCACATCCCTAGAATGGTAAGCTCTCTGTAGAAGAATGAATTTATATGTAGAATTGCTTCTACAGCAATCTATGTATTTTGTTATAAAACATAGGGTTGAGTGGGTTAAAATGGGCTGAAAAAATAATCGTTAAATTTATCGCAGTTCTTAAATATCTCAAACTATCCATTTACACTATTATAATCAAAGAAGTCGGTTCGTTTGTAAAATAATTAAGTTAATTGCGGTTCTGGCACTTTGCCGGTAACTTTAACAGCTCGCTCGCTTCGCTCGCTCGTGCTGGTTCATAAAAGTCTAATAATTAAATTCTTCGCTTCACTTCTCGCCACCTAATATATTTTATATCTTTGCAAGGTTTTGAGCAAAGTCGGTCAAGCAAAGAGCGTCGGTGGCTCAATGGTGTGGACTGTCGTCCTCCTACCGGGAGGGCTGAGGTTCAAATCCTGCCACGTACCAATGTGTTTTCGAATTTTCGAAATTATATGTACGTTATCCGACGCTCTTACGGTGAAGGAAAACATCGTGAGGAAACTATCATGCACGCCTGCGAAGAGATTCAAAGGTTGTGCGTGAAGTCGTCCAATCCGCACTGGGCCCGCGTGGACGACTAAGGCCTAATCACCCTATACGGGTAGGCTCGTGCCCCTCGGTGGGGACGTTTAATGAGCATCATCAACAATGAGCAAAGTTGAGAATATTTTCGAATCATCATACCAACGCTATGGGCAGATTTTGCAGCGGACACTCTTAGAGTGACTGAGATTTTGAATAAGTAGTTAGTTTATTGTTTATCTAAGATCTAGTTAGTTATTTAAAATTAGGCCCTGTTCTAATATTAAGTTGATGGCGAGTTTAGTAGGTAACTGTCACAATGGTCGCTAATCGATTGAGTGACCGAAAAATGCATGAATTAATCTCTCTTAAAACCTAAAAGGTGTCATTTTGAATTTTAAAATAAGTTATATAAAAATTATATATATTTTTTCGATATTTCTTTTCAATTTTGTTTTATATTTTAGTGAAATCTCCTACCAGAAACCATGCTGAAACGATGGTTCTTATGAAAGATTGGTCACTAATCAAATTATCAAAAACTATTACTCTTATCGATGGTTTCATATATTAAGAACTATTTACTTAGGCCAATGATAAACTTTGTTAATTAATAACTAGAGTTGCGGTTGGGTATATGGATATCAATATAATGTAAATAGCGAAATAAAGCTCACGTTTCCTTGTTGGTAATAAGTTTTGGGGTTTCCCCCTCTGCGCGTTTCATAAATGTTGTAAAGGGTTTTGCGACTGGCAATATTTCTTCGCCCTTTAAGTCATTTTTTTTTGTTGGATTTTTCCTTTCGTTTTATAGCGTTTGTTTGCAAAATCTTGGGAAGATAAATACCAAAATTAATTAACGGTCAAATTATAAAGTTCGTAGAATTTACGTTAATACATAAAAATATTTTTTAGTGAAACAAAATTGACCGTCAGTGTACTTAAATCATTTCTATTCTGAAGATAAAAAGATTTTGAATGAATCTTTATTAATTTACATATAGTACCTTTGCTTATTACTTACAAGTATCTTCAATTAGCACAGCCCTTCTGCACTGGGGAGAGAAACAACATACTTTGTATATACATATGTATGTTCATATATACAAGTATGTGAATGTTGTTTTCTGTAAACAACTTTAGCATTCTCGTATTCAATTAGCGTGTACGTAGGTATAGTGTGTCGGGCCGATCGCATATTGGTTTCACCGGGGAGCCTCGCCCGTATTGATGCAATGAAGATCTAATAACGTCGCTAGCGGAACACTCTCCAACAAAATTTCTATTGATCATATCTATAGGCTTGTACCTATTGTTTCGTATACCCGACCAATGTTCGTTACAGAAATTGTTAAATTTTGTATTCTTCGAACAAAAAAGCAAAAGCTTGGAGTGTCTTAAGGGTTAAACATTGTAGGACGTTAGTGTGTGTGTGTTTATTTTCTTATGTGTGCCATATCGACTTCAACGAATTATTTGAACCTTAATAATAACGCACCCCTTAAATTAAAATAAAACCGTGGAATGAAAATATTTACAGAAAGTACCTAGTAAATCAAACAATAACGAAAAACAGATACACTTAGCCTTTTAACCGCCAGAATGCCAAACAATCTAAAATTAAATTGTGTTGGAAATATCAATGAACACGGGTTAAAGGATTAATTCGACTCTAAATCTAAGTAACTTTTAAAATAATATCATATGATAATCACAACATCATCATCACTGCTGTGTGAGTTTCCCGGTTGCCAAGGACGAAATACAGTCGAGTACATAAATGTTTAAATATAACACACATTGTTTACGGTTATGTAACGCTAGCGCACTATCTCGTGGAATGTTGACGATAACGTTGTTTAGCCGTAACGCAACGCGTAATTTGGAACTATGTTTAGTAAACTGTGCAACGAACGTGTTAGTCCACTATACATATCATACCTTCGTGCTGTGTAAATCATTTGAGATAGATTTTATCCATTATCTCTCTTACCTGTTGCAGTTCACTGCTGGATATAGATCTCCCCCATTTTGCGCCAGATATCCCGGTCCTCCGCTTTCCTATCCAGCTTCCACCTGCGAACTTTCGCAAATCATCGGTCCATAGGGCCCACCCATATAATTTTGGAGATATAGGAAAAAATAACTACACAATGCTTATTTAGCAATGATACTAAACGCCTACAAAATAATTACCAGATTTGTAATAAATAAGACGTCTCTAGGTACAAATCTTTCCCTTCAATTCGTATAAGTGAACCTCGAAAAGGCCCGACCGGATATCGTGTCAGGATCCTTTCGCGCGTCCACCGAATGCGTAATCACTCGATCAATGTTTTCATTATTTATGGGTAGGTTATTGACATGTGACGTAAAGGGTTCTTGGCTGATCGCTGGCGTGAAGTGGAGGTCGAGTGAAATGTACACTTTGTCGGGTAGTGAATTGGCTTGTCCGCGACAATAAATAGCTATTCATCATTACAACCTAAAACGTCAATTGCTGAACGAAGGCGTACCCTAATGATTTCCAGGCGGACCAATCCTTAGCAGTTGATATTCATCTGCTAGCTGCCACCTTAACCAGGTCATCAGTCCATGTGGTTGGGGGTCGGCCTACGCTTCCGTTACGCTATTTTAAATAGCTATTGGTGTGCCATAACATAACCCACCCCGCTGGCCCAATGCGTATTGGTGGGTGTCAACGACTACCAAAAATTGTAGCGGGGGCCGACTGCTTAACGCCTCCGAAACAAGGAATCATCATTTTCAGACATTTAGCCGATTTATCCTGCAATATCCTAACCAAGGAAAACATCGTGAGGAAACCTTCATGCACGCCTGCGAAGAGATTCGAAGGTTGTGTGTGAAGTCGTCCAATCCGCACTGGGCCCGCGTGGACGACTAAGGCCTAATCACCCTATATGGGTAGGCTCGTGCCCCTCGGTGGGGACGTTTAATGAGCTGATGATGATGATGATGATCCTAACCAAACCGGGAAAAATCGTACAAAGACTTGCTATGCGATCTCCCAAACGGGTTTGAACCCACGAGTGCCGGATCACATGGCGATGGTACTTTGTCGTACGGGAAAGCCCTATAGGCAGATGTTGATGGATCATCATCATCATCAGCTCATTAAACGTCCCCACCGAGGGGCACGAGCCTACCCGTATAGCTTGATTAGGCCTTAGTCGTCCACGCGGGCCTAGTGCGGGTTGGACTACTTCACGCACAACCTTTGAATCTCTTCGCAGGCGTGCGCAGGTTTCCTCACAATGTTTTCCTTCACCGTTAGAGCGTCGGATGACGTACATATATTTTTCGAAAATTCGAAAACACATTGGTACGTGGCGGGATTCGTACCTCAGCCCTTCTGCTAGGAGGCCAGTCCACACCATTGATGTTGATGAATACCAATAATTAACGACAAATTCCGTCCGGATTCCGATAGTATTTTAATAGAAATTTAATCTAGGATTTAATTGGGAAAATCAGATCAAGTATACAGTAATAACGTAAATTATCCACTGACATTCACAAAGCGCCATCTAGCCCTAATTTAAGCATAAGCCTGTACGTTATATGGATAATAACGGCACGCGATACCCGACGCTGAATTATCTCACTGTTGCCAGGTGTCCCGATTTGCGCGGGACGTTTGAAAATCGTTCAGGGGTCTGAGGATGCGTCCCAATAGGAATCGCTAAATGTCCCGATTAATTATATTCCGCTACTTCTATTACATTACTGTCAAATTCAAAATGGCATGTCATCAACGTCACATCACATTTTCTATTGTTAGCTATCCTGATCTGCAACATCAAATCCCGATTTTTTTGGACTCGTGTCACTATGATAATAATTTTGGTATTTTTTGCCTACAGGTGAATGAATCCCT
The DNA here is from genome assembly GCA_019425675.1 of Leucinodes orbonalis. NCBI lineage: Eukaryota > Metazoa > Arthropoda > Insecta > Lepidoptera > Crambidae > Leucinodes > Leucinodes orbonalis. The sequence goes on from PQWD01006563.1 coordinate 227,323, forward strand.
AACGATAGAAGAAAACGCGGCTACATCGCACCGCTCAGCCGCCTTATAAAACGTAAGTAAAAAACATATTATGAAAACAATACAAACATACTAACTAGGAGAAACTTGTTAAAGACATACATCTCGGGTGATGGGCGCAGGGTGGTATTGACGAAGAATCGGCATTTTACTCAGTAATGATTTTCTTCAATACTGGTTTGTCATGGTCAGGCGTGTCACTTACCATTGAGTGAGCGAACTGACCGTTCCGATCACTTCATAACAGACAGACAGACGGACTTGACAAATCTATAAGGGGTTTTTATCCATTTAGCTACGGAACCCTAACAAAAAGAAATAAATGGTTAGACGATATAGCGCAGTAATCACGTTTAGTCCTGTTCAGGATGCAATTCAATTGACATTCGTAGTGTTGTAAAGCACCTAAACTGAATAACACTCTTTCATTTTCATTTTCCACTTTCTTGCTGTGTCGTGTCAACT